>JZSA01006820.1:0-14603 GCA_000956155.1 Cotesia vestalis | reverse complement strand
TTTTTTAGGTAGTTAGTCATTACAATGAATTATTAATTATTTAAAATAATAATAATTATTTATATTAATTAATGTACTTAAATTTCTAATATAGATCGTCCGGAAATAATTTAAATGCTTTCTACGATCTCGTTTTATAATTTTCAGCATTTCATTTAAAATGAATTGTAACAAAATGTTACGAGCGTTATCCATGATTAGATTAATTGAAAACTTTAGAATTTTTTCTAAAAAAAAAAAAAAAAAAAAAAAAAAAAATATATTATTTCAGTTTATTTAGAAGATGTAAGAAAAGCTTGTGAGAAGCCTGACGGTAGTTGGAGATCATTAGTCCTATTAGTACCTTTACGACTAGGCGCTGATAAATTAAACCCTAATTACGCACCATGTCTAACGGCGCTCTTGCAACTGGACGTTTGTATTGGAGTAATTGGCGGTCGTCCTAAGCACTCATTATACTTCATCGGCTACCAGGAGGACAAACTTATTCACCTAGACCCTCATTATTGCCAAGAAGCTGTTGATGTTTGGAAAGATAATTTTCCTCTTGCCAGTTTTCATTGTTCATCTCCAAGAAAAATGTTACTCTCAAAAATGGACCCTAGTTGCTGCGTGGGATTTTATTTTTCAGACAAACAAGCTTTTGATAAATTTGTTTTGACCATCGAGAGAGTAAGTTTTATTTTTATTTAATTTAAATTATTTATTATTGTAACTAATTATCAAAATTTATTGCAGTCTCTAGTGCCTTCAAATCAGAAGGTCGACTACCCAATGTTCTTATTCTGTGAAGGAAGCGGAGATGAAATAAGACGCGGGTATGAAGTTACCGAAGATATGATGGCTACTGCTAATGTAAGTCCCGACCAATTTCCTGCCGATGAATTGCCCTACGAATGCGAGGAATTTGAAGTTCTTTAGTGATCAATCATTGCTCCTCAGTTAAGTTTTTTTTTTTTTTTTTTTTTTTTAGGTAGTTAGTCATTACAATGAATTATTAATTATTTAAAATAATAATAATTATTTATATTAATTAATGTACTTAAATTTCTAATATAGATCGTCCGGAAATAATTTAAATGCTTTCTACGATCTCGTTTTATAATTTTCAGCATTTCATTTAAAATGAATTGTAACAAAATGTTACGAGCGTTATCCATGATTAGATTAATTGAAAACTTTAGAATTTTTTTTAAAAAAAAAAAAAAAAAAAAAAAAACATAAATGTGATTTTTAATTGTTAATAGACTAATTTTTTAAAATTTTAATATTTTAACATTCCGTTGGGATTTTAATCAAAAATTTTCTTTTCTAAAATAATATTTTCTTGTAAATATTTATTGATTTTAAGTTACACACTTAATAATCTAAGTTTATTTATTGTCATTATTAGATAATATTATTATATTACTTATTTCTGTTTTTTTTTTTTTTTTTAATATTTTTATTCAAATATTATTTGTGTACTAATTCGTACTGCAGATATAAACATAACTGTTGAATAATTAAGTAAAATTTATGCAAACTTAATTAATTAATAAACTGATTCATTAAAAAATTATTACAGTCATTATTTATTGGGCGTAACAATTTTTTTTTGGTACATATGAAACATTATTTGTACATGTTTGGTAACAATTCACTTTTTTTTGGTTTGCAAAAAAAATTAATGTCATGAAAAGTTGAAAAAAAAAATCGCTTGTACTAAAATTAATTAAATTTGATCAAAAATTTAAACCCGTTAATTAAAATGAATAATTAATGAAAATAATAATAATTATCATTAATAGTCTAATTAAATCTATTATTTAACTTGTACTAATAATCGTTGTCTTATTGTATCCTGACTAACGTGGTAAGTATCTTAACAAAATGACTGTAAATTGGTACTGACGAAAGTACGTAATTGCACATACAATCTACATCATTTTTTTATAATAGAAAATTAATTATTTAGCAGAGATAAATTTATCAATGTGTTCTTTAATTTTAGGCCAAATTTCGTTGGTGGTGTTTCCTTTGAAATCTCCCACGATACCTAATGTCTTATAATAATTAATAACTGGCTCGGTTTTCAGTACATAATTTTCGAGCCTCTTAGCAACGACTTCTGGTCGGTCGTCGATTCTTTGGCTCAAGGGTTCTCCGGTAACATCATCCTTTCCCTGTAAATAAATAAATAAAATAAATAAATAAAATAAATATTATTATTAATTATAAAATACTTCTGTTATAATTTTAGAGAAATGTAATAATTTAATTACCGGTACTTTAGGATCATTAAAACCAATATTGTAAACACGTCCACTGGGTAGATGTACCCATCTATTACGTACTCGTTCAATTATTACTTCATGGGGTACTATCAAATTTAATACTAAATTAACTGGAAATTTTTCTTGTAATTTTTTTGCTTGTTCTATTGTCCTTGGAAATCCTTAAAAAAAATAATTAGAAATTAATAATAAATTTTTAAATTAATTTAATTGTCAAAAAAATTTTTTCAATTTTTTTTAATATTTTTCAATTTAATTTTAATATAATTAAAATTTTTTATAATGATTAAAAATAATCTTGACTAAAAAAAAAAATGAAAAAATATTTGTCATCTAATTAATATTTAATTATTATTAACAAATAAAAAAAAAATATTTACCTGTCAAAAAAAAATTAATAATTTTTTGACATTTACTAATTTCATATTTACATAATTAAAATTTTTTTTCAATAATTATAAATAACACATCTTTGACATGTAAAAAAAAAATAAAGAAATATTTACCTTTTAATAAATAATTATTAATTAATAATAAATTTTAAAGAAAATTTACCAGTCAAAAAAAAATTAAAATTTTTTTTGACATTTTTAAAATTTAATGAAAGCATAATTAAAATTTTTAATGATAATTAATAATTATCTTGTATAAAAATATAGAAATATTATGACATTAAATTTGGCTGTCACTTCACAATTATTTCAATGTTTTTTTAACAAATAAATTACAGCAAAAAAAAAAATAATTAAAAAAATGGACTTGTAGAAATTTTAATAAATTAAAAATAATTTTTTAGAACAAATTTTTTTGTTAAATAAAATAAAAAAATTATCAAGTGACAGCTAACTTTAATGTCATAAAAATATTTACCATCTAATAAATAATTAGCACCATTGATAGCACTTATTTCATGCGCAACAAGATCAATAATTAATTCATCAGGTACCAGACTTCCTTCATTCATAAACTTGGAGGCTTGTTTACCTAAGTCTAAAACCGATAAAAAATGAGTACTTATATAATAATAATAAAATGAATATTCATATAAATTGACTAGGTCAATATTGAAATAAAAATAAAAAAACACCTACCAGTAGCACGTGTCACGTGGTCCCTAAGTTTGTCTCCAGTAGATATGTGACTAACCCCAAAAGTCTTAACAATCCTAGACGACACCGTACCTTTACCCGATCCCGGTGCTCCAATAATGACAGTGCGAAAAGCAGCGGCCTTAAGAATGTTAGAAAAATGTACCATTTTATTTTCTGTCCTAGTATCGCCTTTTTTTTTGTTGTTCCAGTCTAGAAAAATAGCAAAAGTCAGTAAAAAAATCCATGCTTTCATTCTGGGGATTTTATTTTAAATAATTTAATTTTAATTGCATTGATAAGATTTTTAAATTAAATTATCTTATTAGCTTACCTTGTCTTGATTTTTGTTTAGAAGAATAAAAACGTAAACAGTAATTTAATTTAACCGGCACGATGATGCATTGCTGGCAGTAGTCTCTAGCGATGGACTGACAGATAATATAATAATGTTTCAGTAGTTTAATAATTGTGAGTTTATGTGCGCTGTGTACTTTACACTTAAATTTTAGTTATAGTTTATTTTGTGACCTTCGACCTAAAGATAAATAGTTGATATTGAAATTAAATGCTATGCGGGCCTTTTGACACTATTTCATTTATGTATCAACTACTTGTACATATAGTTTACTTGTATGACGCAAACTCACTGTACTCTTGAGCCACTCTAATTATTCTTGACTTGTGACTTTTTCTGTAAATTACTTTTTTTTTGTTATGAAGATTAGTTAGCCAATATTTAAAAATTTTAATAATTTATTTTATTGAAAAATTATTTTAAAAAAAATTTCACATGTAAAAAATTTTTTAAAAATATTTTTTGTTCTAATTTAATTATTAAAAAAAAATCAAAAAATTAAAAACGTCGGCTAACTTTATTATTATTGAAAATTAAGTTAAAAATTTTAATATATTATAAATTTTTATATTTTACAAATACAAAAAGTAAAAAACACTTACATATATATAAAAAATTTTTTGAATTCTTTATAAAATTTTTCAGCAAAATAAATTTCAATTTTTTAAATATTTACTAGAAATATCTATAAAAAAATTTTTTTTTAAAAATCACCCAATATTTTATTGACAAAGTAGCATTTTATTCAGTATGAAAAGTTAATACATTTTTATAATGGCCTAGGCCTTGTTTTTTTTTTTTTTTCTTTATTTTAATAGTGATCTTTAAGCTATTATATTTATTTATTTAAAAAGTAACATTGCGTGAGCGATTATTTGAATTTTTTAATTTATTTTAAAAAATTCAATATTTTTTTGTTACGATTTAGAAACTATAACTCTTCATTAAAATATATTTATATATATATATTTATAATCAATGTTCTTATTTATAAAAAAGAAAAAAAAAGTTAGCTGGTTTGATTAAAAAATATTCTCTAATTTTAAATTGCTTTTATCTTTAATTATTTTGATTTAGAATTTCGGAGAAACATTAACCAACTTTGCATAAAAATTAATTATAAATTGGTTCCTTAAAAAAATATTTAAAACAATTACTATTTTTAAGCAAACGAAAAAAGCTCAATTTAAAACGTAATTATCTGACACTAATTAATAATTAATAATTAATAATTGATAACAAACACAAAGCTTGATATTTATTAGATGAAAATGATGATAATGATGATGATGATGATGTGGCACTGGTGAGAAGTCTACCAAAGTTCTCCATCCTTTTCCTTGGCTGGAACCTCGATAACTCGGGGCTTGTCGATGATTCTCGCCGTACGGTTGCCCTTTTCAACGATACCGATGATCCAAGCCTGGTAGCCTTCTTGCTTTTCAATGTCTTTGCAGTAAGCGGCTGCTTGTTCTCGGGGCAAGCAGATCAAAAGTCCTCCGCTGGTCTCTGCAGAGTGTCCTTGCAGTAACTGGAACATGTTACCGCAAGCCTTTGCGACTGCTGCCATTTTGGCAATCACTGGTAAGTTATGAATTACAAAGGACACTTCGTTTTTCTGGTGCTTGGCTAAATTCTGCGCGTGGCCGAGCAAACCGAAACCAGTTACATCTGTTGCTCCGTGAGCGTTGTATTTGTGCATCAGACGGGCAGCTGAAGAAATTCAAAAAATTAAATTGTTAATTTAATTAATTATTTAAAAAATTTTTAAAATAACAAAGTTATCAAAGGATCAATTACAAATAATTTAATGGACAAATGTGATGAATTAAATTTTTAAAACAAACAAACTATTCAAAACTGCTCCAAAAACATGGCAACAGTTAAATATTAATGAGTAAAATTTGTAAAAATATTGATTGATTAAATTATCGATAATAAAAATTTTGAAAGAAGCGCGCAAAGCGCGTTCAATTTTCTAGTATAAATAAAAAAATATTAATGAGGAGAATGAAAAATATTAATACCTATTCTGTTTAATCTGGCCATACTGTCCATCGCCCGTTGATAGGCTTTTCGGACATCATCTTCACTGACAACTAATTTTATTCTGTTCCAACGATCTGGCTGATCTAACCATTGATGAGCATTAACTGCTACTTGGGTACCCAGAGGTTTTGTTAAAACAAGAACATCACCAACAACTGCATTGTCTGGTCTGAAAAAATAATTAAATAAAATTAATAAAAGAAAATTATAAAAACTTACATAATAAAAAATGTAGGAATTATCTGGTAATAATTATTTACAAAAATAATTATAAAAAAAAATAATTCCTTTAATCTACCTGTATTTCTTTAGAATACTAAATTAATTTAAAGTACCCTACTGTATTTACAGGATATTGTTTTAATGAATATTGATTAATTATTTGATAAAAAAAATACATACACAATATATTCGTTGGGCTGACAAACAGTAGAAGCAACTCCTCCAATAGTACACCAAGGATTGACAACAGTTTGACCACCTGTGACAGTGGTACCAGCCTCCAACGCAGAGTCTTTAAATCCTCTCATGATTAAAGGTACCACGACATCACGCTCTTTCTCAGTCATCTTGGTGCTCACTCCAAGCAGCATCAGCATATTATCACACTCAGTAACTCCCATCGCGTACAAGTCGCTCAGTACATTCGCGCATGCAATTTTACCTGAATTTAATTGTTAAAAAAAATCAAAATAATTGTTGGAAGGTTTAATTTAAGAGTATACTCCCCGCGATACTCTTACCCATCATATATGGATCGTCGACTAGTGGGTAGAAGAAATCTGTCGTTTGCACCAAGCTAAGGCCACCGTGTCTTAATGGAGTTACGGAGGAATCCATGCCAATTCCTGAAACAAATATAAATAATTAATAACTATTATTTAAAATTTAATGGAAAGAAAATTTAGTAAAAAAAATTCAAAATTTTTTTTTTAATTTCGCTCATTTAAAATTCATGATTAAGAATAAATAATAAAAATTATTAAAATATTTTTTTGTTGAAAAAAACTAAAAAAAAAATTCATCTACTAACAAATTTAAGTATGATGAATTATTTTTTAAAAAATGTAGGAACCATCTGGTAATAATTATTTATGAAAAATAATTATTAATACAAAAATGATTTCTTTTAATTTACCTGTATTTCTTTAGAATACTCAATAAATAAAAAGTACTCTACTGTATTGACAGGATAATAATAAACAAAAAATTTAAATTTCCCGCGTAAAATAAAGTTGAGAACCTCTAGGCGGGCGCCAACGTGGCAGCCATATTTTTAAGTACCGTAAAAATAATGATGTGCCCCAAACTTTTGTAACAATGAACCACGCTAGGCTTCCAACAATGGCGGCGATTAAAATATTTAATCCCAATATTTTTCCATAAACATCAACTAACAATGACAAACCCCCAAATTATTTCTGTGCACAATAATTAATTATTGTAACTAAAAATTAAATCTTACTATTGGTAGGATGAAAAAAAAATAGCCGGTAACACATGGTCAATGACGCCGCGCCAAAATTTCTCAGACCATGTATCAATTTCCGAGAAATAATTAAAATAATATTGATGATGATAATAATCAACAATTGATTATGAATTTTTTGAACTTACCAATACGTGGAATGGCCATGTGCATGAAGTGAGCATGTTCATGATCCTGAGCACTACTGTCGTCGGCCTGTAGTCCCTCGAGAAGTTTACCAAGAACTTCCTGAGGGACTTTACACCCTCATCCTTTTAGGTCCGCGAACCGCGTTAAGCGGAAAGTAGGCTCAAGATCATGTGCCACTGGATCAAACGGCCTACGTAGTGACAAGGCATTTGGATTACCCCCTATCTCCAATTGTCCAACAGACAGAGCATCTTGGCTGACTGTCGTCACCTGAATATCCGCCATCTTTCCCTGCGAAACTAAAAAAAAATATTTTTAATGATAAGATTAATGTTTTTTTTTTTTTTTATCAATTAATTACTCATAAAAATAAAATAAATAAATTTATTTGACAGATTATTATTATTGCAAAGGGCGGATGTAGCTTGAATAAAAAAAAATTAAATTACTTATGTCAAAATTAAATGCTACAGCCCTGGAAATTTATGATAGTGTGTCTTTGTCACTCACCGTAATAAATGATTGGTATCTTGCTTTAATTTTTAGACGAAAATGTTGAGTACCTCCGCCACTGGTGGGTTCTCACTCAGTAGTAGCGTCTTCACTTTGCTCTGTATCTACTTGGGTGAGCCTTCCGGTCTCCTACCAACAGACAGCCACTGGCACAGTGTCTTCACAACAGAAACGGTCAATAGGTTAGCAACAGCGCTCACACGGGCGTCGAGTAACCGGGATCAACGACAAATGCTAAATGCACCGACGCTGTAATGCTTCAAGATAAAACCCTCGGCTTGCTAAATTTTATCCCACCTTACTAATTGCTTTTTTTCTATTGGCTGTCTTAAAACCGCGCAAGCGCACTTTATTTTACTTCTGTTTTTCTATTGGCCTATTCAAAAAGGCGCATGCGCACTAGTCTTCACTCGCCAGGCTTGTCTTCCGCAGTTCGGGTACCAAAGCCTTGAAAATAAAATTTAGAAGAAGTTTTTAATATTGCAATTAGAATTTATTTGATAATTATTTTAATTATTTTGTTTATTTAAGTCAAAAAAATTTTAATTAAAAAATTATTGTTTCAAAATAGTTATTAAGTAAAATATTAAGAATTTTTTTTTTAATTTTGCGCGCTTTTTTATGCGCCATCTATGTTTACTAAATAAAAAATGGCGGATTCAGAATTTTCTCCGCTACCGTATTTGACAGGATTTTATTTATCTTAATATAAAATTGAGATGAGAATTATGGTATAGTAATATGTTGACCAAACTATTCGTGATGTGATTGGTTGAATATATCATCATAAGCATGAAAATATATGCAAACTCTACTATAGTCAAGGCGCGCGTTTGCGCGCGCAAATTCAAATTCTAGTTGTAAATAAAAAACAAATATATAAAGTTAACCGACATCTAAACATTTTTATAATTTTTTTTTTCAATTGAAAACATTATTACAAAAAAATATAAAATATTTTCATTTTTAAAAAACTTAAAAAACTACAAGTGCAATTTTTTAAAAATAATTTTTTGGAACAAATTTGATGATTAAAAAAAAATTAAAAAATGGCCAAGTGACTGCTAACTTAAATGTCATAATAAATAAGACACTGAAATTAATTGACATTAAAAATATTTCATTAATTTTGTAGCAATAAAATTATTATGAAAAAAATATAATAAAAAAATTCCAAATGTGTCAATTAAAAAAAAAATAATTAATGGAATATTTTTATTGTAATTGATGTGTTATAAGAATTAAAAAAATTGACAGTTGTCATTATTCTTTAAATTGTTATTGTAACTATTAATTAATTAATTAATTAATTAATCATCATTAATTACTCAATAATTTATATTATTTTGTTTTTTATTTTTCAGTCATCTCTCTGGTGAAGATTGTTGATAATACAGATAATAAAATTATCAATAATCGGTCAGTGTCAAAAGTCTTTAATTTTTTTCTGACTGTTATCATGATGATTATCATTATATGTGTATTGCTTGTTTTTTAACAAGATAAACGAGCTAAACGAGTTACAGTTCACCAGTATGCTATCAAATATTGCGCTGATATTCTTCAGTAAGCTGTTCAGGAAGTATTATCATAAAATAAACTCATCATGGCTTTACTTGCACGAACCTACGAGGTATTTAAGTTTATTATTTTATAAATAGACTATTTATATTTTTATTTACATCTAGTTTGACATTTATTTATATTTTTCATTTAATCTTTAAAATTTTTGTCCTACTTTTTTAATTTTTAAAAAATATGAAGAAATATGTTACTAATAATTCTATCCAACCATTTAAAATTAAAAGTTATTTTTTTTGTCAATTATTTGTGACAATATATTAATAAAAAAAATTTTTTTTTCCTTTATAATAACATAAAAATATAATTTTAAAAATCATATGATAATCTTATTTATATATGTTAATTTTTTATTGTCAACATTTTAACAACTCGTCCTTGAAAGCTAATAAAATAGATTAAATTACAATTTAAAATTGTACCATCATGCTGGTATCATAAAAGCTATATTACATAATATATGAAATATATTAAAATATAAAAATCAATTGTACAAATTAAAAAAAAAAAATAATCGCGAGTTAATTTTATCAGCCGACTATCAATTGAAATAATTAATGAGCTTAATTTTTTTTTTTCAGATGAATATGATAAAAAGATCGTTTAGCAGCGCTGTTCCAACTGTTAAAATGTTCATAGACGGCAAATTCGTTGGTAACTATTTTATTTTTCATAATTGATAAGAAATTTTATTCAATGAATTATTTGAATTAAAAATTAACTCGTTTTTAATTTTAATAATAAATAATGATCTTCATTTTAATAGAGTCTAAAAGCACGGAATTTATTGATGTACATGACCCAGCTACGAATAAATTACTGTGTCGTACTCCCAAGTCAACAAAAGCCGAGATGGAGAGTGCTGTAGCAAGCGCTAAAAATGCTTATGAAAAATGGCGAGACACCAGCGTTTTAACGCGACAAACACTTATGCTTAAATACCAAGCTCTAATTCGTGAACATTCGGTACAAAATATTAAAATTCATATAAATAAAACTAAAATTACCAGACATCTGTTATTTTTTGGATTTTTACAACAATTAAATTTCTACCAAGAAAACATTTTAAAAAAAATTTTTTTACAATAATTTATTTCTTAAAATAAATTCTAGAAATTATCAGATGTCAGCTAATTCAAGTGTCATAGTTATAGATAATTACCTGCTTATCATCATTGTTACTAACATTAAAAATTAAATTTCAGAAAGAGATAGCTGCTAATTTGGTAAAAGAAAATGGAAAAACGATGGCTGATGCCGAAGGAGATGTTCTTCGTGGTTTGCGTAAGTATAAAGTAGACGAATATTTATTAATAGATTTATAAAAATAAATACATCTTTAATATCAAAAAATAATCTGACCTAGTATAAATAAATACTAGATACTATATCCATCTTTTTCACAAAATTTTCCTTACTCAAATATTTATTAATATAAAATAAAATATTAATTTACAGAGGTGGTAGATGCCTGCGCAGCGATTCCAACCCTCCAGATGGGTGAATCAACCCCAAACGTCGCAAAAGATATGGACATAATATCCTACAAAATACCTTTAGGAGTAACAGCGTCAATTTGTCCGTTCAACTTCCCAGCGATGATTCCCCTGTGGTCATTCCCCGTCTCAGTGGCCTGCGGTAACGCCGCAATCCTAAAACCCTCTGAAAGAGTTCCGGGAGCATCGATGATCCTCGCCGAGTTGTTCACTAAAGCCGGAGCGCCTCCAGGGCTGTTGAACATCATCCATGGGCAGCACGCAGCAGTCGATTTTATTTGCGAGCACCCAGACATCCGCGCAGTTTCTTTTGTAGGCTCAGACCAGGCTGGAAAATATATTTACAAGCAAAGTAGCGCACACGGCAAACGCGTCCAGTGTAATATGGCCGCCAAGAACCACTGCATCGTGATGCCTGATGCTAACAAGAATAAAACAGTATCCCAGATAGTCGGTGCAGCCTTTGGAGCTGCTGGTCAGCGCTGTATGGCTCTGTCGGTGGCTGTCTTCGTAGGAAAAGCTCGAGAGTGGATCCCAGATATTGTGGCAGCCGCCAAACAGTTGAAAGTCAACGCTGGGCATGTCCCTGACGCTGATTTGGGCCCGGTTATCTCTCCGCAGTCGAAAGAACGCATTCACAGTTTAATTGAGTCGGGAGTTAAAGAAGGCGCTAAGCTGGATCTTGATGGTCGAGGGATTGTTGTTCCTGGTTATGAAAATGGTAATTTCGTCGGGCCAACTGTGCTTTCTGGTGTTAAGGTAATTTTATAAAGAGTAATCTAAATTCTGAATTAATTAAAATTTTTTTTTTTTTTTTTGATAGAAAACAACATTTAAAAATAACATTGCGTTTTTTGACCTTTAAAAATTGAAAGACTTTTATTTTGACATTTATAAAAAATTTTGAAAGTTTTCCAGTGAAATATTCTGCTATTCATCAATACTTATCTCTCATTTTAGTCGAACATGAAATGCTACACTGAAGAAATCTTCGGACCAGTTTTGTCATGTATGTTCGCTGATACTCTTGATGAAGCTATAAAAATAATAAATGACAGTCCTTATGGTAATGGTACTGCTGTTTTTACAACAAATGGAGCGACAGCCCGTAGCTTTATCAATAGAATAGAAGCAGGACAAGTAGGTGTTAATGTACCAATACCAGTACCTTTACCAATGTTTAGTTTTACCGGCAACAAAGGATCTTTCCTCGGTGACAATCACTTTTATGGAAAATACGTAAGTTTGCAATATAAATATAAATATAAATATAAATTTATATTTATTATTCGTATTTTAACTATTAACTATTGACTATCGACTATTGATTATTGATAACTTACTTATGCTCTAGGGAATAAATTTCCATACACAAACGAAAACAGTAACCCAGCTATGGAGATCTGAAGATACAACCGATATCACGTCTTCCACAGCGATGCCAACAATGCAATAAATATCAATACTACGGAAAATAATATTTATGTCTTAAACTCAGGGATTTGTAAAAAGTTTTTTTTTTTTTATTCAAGTTCCTCAACGTCTTCCATCTAGGATTTAAAATAATTAATGTACTTTTTATAATCAACAAAAATATAAAATGCATTTAATTTTAATATATACCAATGTCAACAGACTCTTGTGTGTATTATGTTGTAAAAAAAAAAATATTTAAATGTCAAAGGGCATTTAAATCCCTGGGTATTAACGCGAAACATTGAGCGCAAGCGCGCTTTATTCTTCTCTTATATTATTATATATTAACTTGCATTCGATTCTCTGCTCTGGCCCTTGGGTGAAACGCATCTGCGCCTTCCTGGTGCAAGCCCTCACCGCAGATCAGCTCCACTACATTCCAGAGAGTCTTCTCTACAGTCTCGGATCTTCAAGTACTTCTAGCGATTTAACGCTATTTTTTATTCATTTAATCACTAATTTAATTACCTCTCGTAAGTAATTTATAAAAAAAAACCCTACAAGGTATTTTTATTTTTTTCTTTTATTTTTATTTTTATTTATTTATTATTTTTGGTGTAAATAATTGAGGACTGTTTATTTGGCAGGTGAAAATGTACAAGACAGTTCGCAAGGGAGATGCGAGTCTCCAATATACAATTTTACCGCAAACGGACCAATTTTTCGACAACGGTCCTCCGATGACACCTCCTCCATCGCCCTCGGCACGTGATAATAATTGTCTCCGGAGTGTTTATAAATATTTAACTACTGTGAAGGTTATTCTATACAAGCTTATTATTCCCGCTATTATTATTTGTATGTGCGTTTGGACTATCATCATTATTTTAAGTGAAACTTATGCATCTAATGGTACCAGATACGACGATGATGATTACATTGATGTTGATGATGATCACACGGTGTCTCAATTAGTTGCTAATCCTATTAATATTCATAATAATATTTACAATAATAATAATAATAATAGCAATAATATTAGTGTTAATGATATGGACAATACGACTGAATTTATAACACTAACTAGCGAGGCTTTTAATAATTACGAAACTACTGCTGATAATTACACTAGTTCAGGTAATTTTAAGCTTTTTTGGTATTTTAAATAAGTTTTATACACTTAGAAGGCTGAAAAAAAATTTTTAAAAAGAATTTTTCTATAATTGAAGTACATGTAGTAATTTTGAACTTTAATGTTAATTTTTTTTTTTTTTTAATAATTATTTTTTTAAGATCTTCTTAAAAAAGTGTCTTTTGGTGAGCACGATATTTTTAATTTAAATCATCAATATTAAAAAATTCAAAAAAATTTTTCAAATATAAAAAAAAATTTCATTTCTGATAAAAATCTAAGTGCTAAATTTTATTATAAAAATATAAAATATTTACGTATATTATAAAAATGAAATTTTAAACAAATTTTAATTATTGAACTATTTAAAAAAATTATAAAATTATTTAAAAAAAAAAATTTTTTTCAAAATTCTAAATTATAAAAATTTTAGCTTATTTTATTTATTTATTAAAAAATAAATTTCTACGAAATGATTAATTTATAAATGAATAAAAAAATTTCAGATGAATTAACACCAGAAATAACAACAGAAGAAATAAACATAAAAATAGAATCAACAGCTTCATTACTGCTATCATCGTTGCTATCAGTTGAGACATCACCACCGACTCTAGAAACAAGCTCGAAAGTCCAGACCGAGTTCACTGACCCAGCAACAACAACAACAACAACAACAACAACAACAACAACAACAACAACAACAACAACAACAACAACAACAACAACAACAACAACAACAACAACAACAACAACAACAACAACAACAACAACAACAACAGCAACTACTTCTGGAAGCTCGACGGGTACTTATAAAAAAGCTAAGATGCCACGTGTGACTCTTAAACTACGTGAGAACGAAACAATACCGCAGATGTACATGAAAGCGGGTATTGCGTCTTATAAGAAAGGAAATATTACTACAAGTGTACTTGCACATGGTCTCAGTCTCGAGGGGTTGATATTCAAGACACCTGAGGGTACTATTAAGCCGTGGAAAGACAAATGGCCATTTGGCGAGTCCTCACTCTACAAAGATTACAGCCAGTGGAAGGTAATTTCCCTTTTTTTTTTTT
>JZSA01006816.1:0-28167 GCA_000956155.1 Cotesia vestalis | reverse complement strand
AATTTTTTTTAAAAAAAAAAAAAAAAAAAACAATTATAATTACCGTTCCATCTTCAGTTACCAGCATCCGCGAGTATCCTTGCTTGAGAGTAGCCAGACAGTGATTTTCAAGCTCAAGATGCGAATCTCCTTTCTGGCAGAGGTCCACTCCACGATTCAGAGGCTCATCAGCGAAGAAATTGAATCGTAAATGTTCAATCACTTCGTTAAAACGTATCTCCGGTATCGCTACTGCGTTTAATCGTGAGGAAGACATTTTTTTAAATTTATTAATTAATTACTATAAATTATTATTATTATTTTAAATAATAATAATAATAAATATTGGAACAAAAATTTTTTTATGTGATTTAAACAATCTTATTTACTTTCTGTTTAAGTAACGACTAGCACACCGAGTGTTAAATTTTATCTATCACGCGCATTAACTCTTACGTCGAGTATCAATGTCGCTTGCGCCCTACAGCTGAATATTGATTGACCTAGTTCCTTCATCCAAGTACCCATCATCTTCATCAGATCACTTTATTATCTATGGGATTCATATAAATGTCAGACTAGTAGAGTAGACATCCATTATCAACAGACATATATAGATATTTATTCTAATTATTCCCTTACATACTTTTAAATATTCATTTAGATTTTATTTTTTATTATTAATACTATATATTTGCAAGCTCCGGAGTGATTTACAGATTATTTACGTCAATGACGTTTGGAATACGTTAAATACTTTTAAATACTTATTTTTCTTCTTTAATTGTAGTTATAATTAAACTTACTTTGACAAAATTATTTTGATAAATAAATATTTATATTAAACATTTAAGATCTGAATTAAAAGCTTTCAACAGCTAATTTTTATATCTGAAGCTAATTCATTAGAAGAAAATCAAGTACTTTTAATTATTATACATCTGTACAAAATTGATTTTTTTTTTTTTTTTTTTTTTTTTCAATTGTTAATTATGCAATCAAATTGTTCTGGTAATAACAAGCTTCAGAACCATTTGATTGATGAGTAAGCACTCATTTAATAGACGATTGAAGATTTCATAATTCATTTCTTTTTCGAATCTTTAAAATAAGTTTTTAAATATATTTATATATGTACAAATTAAAATAATAAATCGTCGTCTCCTTCGTCGAGCATGTTAACTGAATCGTAATCTTTGCCAGCAGCTATCATTTCAATACGTGTGCTCTAAAATAAATAATTTTTATTATTATAATTCATTTCATCAATCCAATTATTTAACATAATAACTATTTTAATAAATCACTAATTTAAAAATAAAAAAAAAATAAATAAATAAATAGAGTGAATAAAAATAAAAAAATTAATGATTTTTTAAAATAAATGTCAGATCATTTTAAACACAAGGGTTACACCCAGTTTTGGAGCCAACGTGATTAAGACAGTGCACACACTAATTGTAATTAAATAATTAGTGATAATGATTGATTGAGTGGTTTGTCAATAAATAAAGAGTTTATGATTATAAAATATTATTTTACTTACCCCCGAGAGGGAAAAATAGGTAGTCTGTCTTTACCCGACATTTTCAATAAAAAATTAAGCAGACAGCAATGAAGGAGATCAGCTGACTTAAGACTCGGGACCAGCGGAAGTTATTTGTTTTGATGTGTGTGTGTCGCATGTGACGTCACTAGTGAATTCGCGGGAGTTTTTTGAATTTTAAATTTATGTAAGTATTTATGACACTGAAGTTGACAAATATTAAAAATTATTATAATTAATTCAATTATTTCTTTTATAAATTATTAATTTATAGAACTTCTTTTTTTTTTTATTAATCGCTCTTTTTTATTTTTATTTTAGAGTAAAAAATTTTTAATACTCTAAATATTATAAAAAATTATTTAAAATGTCATTGATGAAAAATACTCATTTATATATAAATAATAATAATAATGATAATAAAAATTACATTAAATATCCAACATTGATGACAATGGAAAATCGTAAATATTTTTATAGTAAAAGACTAGAGCGAATTAAAGAAGAAAAAGAAGAAATGACTGGTAATGTTATTACAGAAAAAATTAATAAATTTAATTGGAGTTCCGGAATAATTAGAAGCGCTTATGAAGATATTCTTGTAAGAGCAAATATCGCTGATTTTCAACAAATTAAATTCAATCAAAGGTAGCAATAATTCTTCATTAAAAATCATGATACTGAATTTATCAGACATATAACAATTTTTAATATTTTTATAACAATTAAATAATGAAAAAATTCTAGAAGTAGAAATTTAAAAAAATTATAAGTGTAAATTTTTTTTAAATATTTTTTTCATTATAATTGCAATTATTAAATTTAGCTGTCACTTCACAATTTTTTTTAATTTTTTTTAATAAATAAATTATGGTAAAAAAAATTATTAAAAAAATGGACTTGCAGGTATTTTAATAAATTAATAATGCAATTTTTTAAAAATAATTTTTTACTATAAATTTTTTTTTTTAAAAAGCTAAATTAAATGTCTTGATAAAAGATCCAGTTATTGACACTGACTTAGTTGTTTAACAATTGCAATTTTATTCCAATTAAAAAAATAAAATGTTTTCAAAAAACCAATTTTCGGAAAATTTATAATTTACACATTGTATTTATTAATTTATTGGAGTTGCCTTTTTTTAATTAAAATAAAATTGCAAGTGTCAATAACTGGTTCTTTTACCTTAATTTATTTATTAAAAAAATTATTAAAATTGAATAAATATCTGCAGAATTAATTTTTATAAATAATTAATTAATTATAAAAATTTCAAGAATTATTTCAGTATAATAAAAAATTGTCAAATAATATTTTTCTATTCCAGTGATCTAAAATCAATCTGAAGAAATTATAATAACCATCCACAAAAAATTCTTGGGACCTTAAAAATCAATTTTTTCTTTAAGAAATAATTAAATATAAAATTTATTAAATTTTATGAAACATAATTTATACTTATAAATAAATTAACTCTGATATAAATTACTCTGTCCAGGTTTTAAAACTTGTCTGACATTAATATTAATTCTCGTTTGATTGATAAGACTTCTCGCCTTGCTCCAGTCATCGGAGTCAAAAAAATTATTGTCCAAGTCCCAGGTCGAAGAATCAGCAGGCAAAATTTTAGGAACTCCGTGATAATTCAACCTTGACTGTCCGGTCATGACAACGACATCACCGCTCCGAAGAAAAACCGCGTGAGCTGGGTCCTCGGGTCTCGGACCACCGATCAGAAACACTGCGGTCTGTCCGAAGCTTATTGAAATCAATGGCGCTTGAATATCAACTTCAGAATGATCTACGTGACCAGCCAAGGTAGAATTCATGCGGTAGTAGTTGATAATAGCAGCTTCAGCATTGAAATCTCTGAACCCAAGGACTTGGGCAAATATCTTCGACATCTGATCTAGATCTTCAGGGATTTTTCCTCGAAGATCTTCGGAATAATTTTTGGTGTCCCAATTATGATGGTAACCCATCGTTGCCCAGCGTAATTTGGGAATTAAACTACTTGCGCGTTCGTCATTTTTTGTACAGGTGTCCCACCAGGTTTCATTGTCTTCCAAAAGACTATGAGCATCTATATTTAATTTATTTGGCTTTCGGGGATAATCTTTCAGGCACTTTGTGATCCAGTGACGTTGACCAGCACACGTGAATGGATTCTTGATAAATATTAATCCTGTTTAAAATTTTTTTTTTAATTATTATTAAATAAAAAAAAATTTTTTTTAGTTATAATTTCGTACCTGGTATGTCATTAAATTCATATATTCTCCAAGAATTTATTTCTGCAAGTCCCAGATGAGACAATTTGGAGTTTGTAAGCGCACATTTAGCAAATATTTGTTTAACCTAAAAAGAATAATTATTAGAAATTGTAATTAATAAATTGTAATAAGTTAATTATTACCTTTGTAGATTTGTTGACATCAATAACATTTTCTAAATTCGGAGGCGGGTTGCGGCTTTTATAATATTTAAAATAATCTTTAAACATTATTTTATTTACATTTGAATCATGTACGCTGCCATGCTGTTTAACCGATAACGTAGAATTGGTTTTACTTTCTTGACATAAAGGGTAGGGGGTAAAATGGGACATTTAAAAGTTCAATTTTCATGATACTTAACATAAGTATTATGAAATTAAGACATCTGACAATTTTATGACATTAGTTAAAAGTCACATGACCACTTTTGGATTTTTTTAACAAACAAATTTTTAAAAAATCGCATTTTTAATTTTTTAAAATTTCTCCAATTTTTTTTATAATTTATTTGCTAAAAAAATTCTTAAAATTATTAATTATCTGCTAAATTAATTTTTATAATTTTTTAAACAAATAAACTGTAGCAAAAAAATTTTTTTTTTAATTCTATTTACAGAATTTCCAAAAAATTGAAAATGAATTTTTTTTTTAATAATTTTCTAGACCTAAGTTTTATTTTAAGAAAAATAATCTAAAAACTGTCAAGTAAGTAATATAAAAGACCCAATTATTGACACTGGCATAGTAATTAAATTGCTATAAAATTAAAAAAAAAATTTCGTATTGAAGAAATAAAATATAAAAATAAAAATGATAAAAAATTTAAGAAAAAACATGTGACAGTAATTAAGTTTATTTCTTAAAAAATATTATACTCAACTCCTACTACTATATATTAATTAATGCTCTGTTTAGAATAAAAATGAGGCTGATTTTGAAGAAGTTGCGTCGTAAATAAACGTGTTATGAATCGGCTTGTACTGGCAAGTAATAAACTTAATAGTTTCTTGAGCAACTAGCCCACCAAGAAACGCAGATACTGAATGCAACTCGGCACCGCCAAATCTGCAGAACTCATGGATGTAGTCATCAGTAGGCAAGGGTCCACATCCCCACTCTCCAAGCAATTTCGTGATATAGCCCTTGAGTGTAACGATATCCGGTTCTACTTGATCGTCAAATTCCCCTGGATAGACGTTGTAATAACTCTGAAACTTTTGCATCCCTCTGAGAACTACATAGTAGACCATCAGGCTCTCGGGGTTTTCCAAATTTTCGGAAATGTAGTTGCTGTTTATTGTTTTCGGGTCGTACTCATCGGCAATAGATGTTCCTCGTTGAACATGTAAGTCTGTTGCGTGGCGGCAGAATAGTTTGACGTGTTTTTCAGAAATCGAATCCATTGCAAGACCCAATTGCTTCTGTAAGCTGAGAGTGTGGCGCCATACTGCTTCTGCGTCTGCGACAGCTTGCTTGTGATATCTAAAATTTACAAATTTAAATAGAGTTGCTTATACCTTTGAAAACGTCAATATTTAAGGAAGCTTACACTTGCTGAAGACTAATATATTTTTGACTATCTGCAGTCATGTCAGGAAGCGCTCCTTTTACCGGTAACAAACCCATTCCTTCGTTCAGTGTAAAGTCACGAATAGCTTTAGCAATTATCCAAAATGGAAGACTCTGAAAAATAAAAATTACTCCTTAAATAAAATGATTTTAAATTAGAAACTTTAAAAATTAGTATCAATTTATCAATATAATACCTTATCAGTCAAATTTATACAACGAGCATCTTCTAAAACCTCAGAAGTATTACTAGGAATTTTAGTAACTCCAATACAAGTATTGACTGCTTTGATGGCTTCTTCAAAATTTTCTTCTTCCATAGGATCATCATTCTCGTCTTTTCGCATTTTATCTCTGATAGACTGGATGAACTGCCGTTTTTCCTTATAAGAACTCGGCAAGTCATTTCCCTTGGATAACCACTCTTGCAAGCATTTGTACAAAATAACTACATAGGGAGTGTGCGAGTGATCCTTGAGATCCATTTCGTCCAAATTAATAGAGTCCAAATAAGCTTTGAGCGATGGAAAAGGTTTGTCTAGCCTAAGATCCGGCATTTCGTAATCGGGGTGAGATTCTATAATATTATGCTCCTGGATTTGGACTCTCATGTATCCGATGAATCCAACACTTTGACAAACTATCAAAGGAATATTTAGTTCCCAAAGTTTCTTTGATAAATTAATCAGAGACCTGAAAAAAATATTTTAGATTTTTTTTAAAATGTCTTCAGAGTAATTTTTTTATTTAAATAATTTTTTAAACAGACAAAAGTTAGTTCACTTCAGTAATATTTAATGTATTAAATATTCTACATACTTTTCAGTCAATGAAGTAGCTACGACCACTGAGAATTTAGTAAAATACTCGGGATCATTTTCCAGAATCTGATCCAACTCTTCGTCGATATAATCACCCTTTACATCAGAATTTAATTCTACGAGCATTTGAGTTGCTACTTGAGCCCGCGACTTTCCAAAGCTTTCGCTGTCTAAAAAGAAACTGAAGAATTTAATTAGTGTGACAGTTAAAAATTTTTTTTAATAATTTATTATAAATCTTATTTTTATTACTTGGCACCGATGTCTTCCTGCGTGACTTTTTTGCCATCAATAATAGTGAAAGCGCCGATACCTGGTAAAACTAAAGACTTGAGTATTTCGGTACCTAGACCAGTTGCGTTTATCAGACAAATGTCAGCTGTTTCTAAAGCGGCTTGTCCATGATCGCCCCACAATCTGTAAAAAGATTATCAAAATTAAATTTAGCTGTCACTTCACAATTGTTAAAATTTTTTTTAATAAATAAATTATAGCAAAAAAAAATTATTAAAAAAATGGACTTGTAGAAATTTTAATAAATTAAAAATGCAATTTTTTTTTAATTAATTTTTTTGTTAAAGAAAACTAAAAAATTGTTAAATGACAGCTAACTTTAATGTTATAATTAAATTAGCCGACATCTAAAAATTTTTAGAATTTTTTTTAATTGAAAAAATCAGTTTTCATTTAATAATTGAAAAAAAAAAAAAAATTAAAAACGTCAGCTGACTTTACTATTATTATTAAATGTCAAAATATAATTAATTAAATTTTTTTGACATTCAAAAAAATCATGAATTTTAAGGTTATTATTTTCAACAGTAATAAATTTAATAAAAAATATTCATACCTTAATTGTCTGTCATATTTTCTATTTTTATCTGATTGCTCAGGAGACTTAGGTCTCGGTGAAGCCATAATATTAATTAAAATTAATTTATTTATTTATCAATTGTTATCTTAACAATCAACGGACAGTTGAAAAAATGAATCGCTTAAAAACAAAAAATAAGTTGATGTAGCAGCGCCCTTGCGGTGAATTTTTCACTTACAAATTTTGTCTTTTTTTATTCGCCAAACGCAACAGATGTCTTTATTTATTTTTTTTTTTTTAGTTCATTCGGATATAAATAAACAATTTTCCCGCTGAAATGATTGTGCCTATAGTAAGGTTAGTAAATAAAAAAATTATTTAATTATTTGTAAATTAATTCATTAATAATTGTTTTTTTAGAGATGGAAAATTGCAAGAATGGGCGATTATTGAACTCCAAGGAAATTTAGAATTCCATTACAAAAATAAGTGTTTTGTTGGAGATTTACACTATGAGAAAAACGATACACCGGTTTTAATAATTGGAATGCATATTTTACATGGCAAGGAAGCTATATTACCAAAACCGCTGGCTATTTTGGAAAAACGAAAAAATGAAGATGATAATACTGAGTATGCTGTTAAAGCGATTGTTAAAAAGAAACTTGTGTTCAAAGGACGACCTAAGCCAATTGTTGCCGGTATAATTAAAAACTAAATTAAAAAAAAAAAATGATCATTAAATTAGCCGACATCTAAAAATTTTTAGAATTTTTTTTTATTAAAAAATTATTTAAAAAAAAATAAAAGAAAAAATTTTGTTTGTAGAAAATTTAAAAAATTACACATGCAATTTAATTATTAAAAAAAATTAAATACGTCGGCTATTTTTATTATCATTGATTTTGGGTGCAATAAAAAATGGAGATTATATGACACTGAAGTTGACAGACATTAAGAATTTTATTAAAATAATTTTTATTTAATAAAAATTTAATTAACAAGTTCCACATGTGAAAATTAATAAAAATTATAAGTGAAAATTTTTAGAAGTATTTTTTTTATTGTAATTGATTTGTTAAAAAATTTTTTTTAATTGACAGCTGACGGCTAACTTCAGTATCATAAGATTATTGATAATAAATGACTATGATTAATTAATTTATAAAAAATTTTATTTTTAGTCTAAAACTACATTAATCTTTCATCTCTCCTTCTTCGTCTTCTTCATCAACGCCTCTTATGTACATGACATTATTACATCTGATCAGCACTTCGCCCAAGTTTCCGGTGCAAACTCCGTCTACGTGTTCCTCGGTGTTGGCCAGCTGCAAGTTCATGTACCCGTCCACGGAGACCAAGTATCCTTTGTATTCATGGCCCCACTTCAATTTAACCATCACCGGCTTTCCTGTCAGACCATTCAAGAATGGTTTTGGATTAATTGGCATCGCAGCACTGGCCATTTTTTTTCTAAAAATTAATTTATTATTTATTATTCATATTTATATATTTATTTTGGTGAAAATGAAGTTAGCCGACATTTAAAAATTTTTTATCGAAAAAATTTGAATTAAACAACTAAAAAAAAAAAATGTCACATGTAAAAAACTTGAAAAACTTTAAGTGTAATTTTTTACAAATATCTTTTTAGTTATAATTTAATTATTTAAAAAAATCAAAAATTTTTAGACGTCTGCTAACTTCAGTGTCATTTATTTTGAGCGAACAAGCAAACGTTAGTATTTTTAGGTTATACGCGTTATTATAAACTAAGTGATTACAAATCAAAATATTTTCAATTAATTTTTTTTACTTACGATTTTTTTTTTGGTCTTGTGTTTGAAAAATAAATACAAATTTATTTATTTATTTAAATAAATAATTTAGTTGGAAAAATTATTTAAAAACTCCGTTCGGTGTTTTGTGTGGATAAGATACAGTGTGAAAATATCTGAACTAATAATAACAATATCAACAACTGGTACATTTAGCCAACGTGAGAAAAAAAATTGAGAATCATTCTCATTTGTTTCTTAATTCACACTCATTGATAAAAATCTTCCTATTTTTGTTGACTTTCTTGCACTTGCACGGTAAATAAAAATTAATTTTTTTTTATCAAATAAAAATTAAATTAAAAAAAAACACGTTGCTAAAAAATAAATTTATAAATAATTTATGAAGTGACAAAGCATTTTTTTTAAATTTCTACAACACTGAAGTTGACAGATATTAAAAATTTTTTTAGAATTTTCTAGCAATAAAATTATTACAAAAAAAATTAAATTAAAAAGTTCCACGTGTGAAAATTAATAAAAATTACAAGTGAAAATTTTAAAAATCATTTTTTTATTGTAATTAATTTATTAAAAAAATTTTTTAAATTAACAGCTGACGGCTAACTTCAGTATTATAAATTTATATTTTTTTTTTTTTTATAAAAAACTTGATGAAACTGTCAAAGTCAAGAAACGTCTCAACTGTGGCTATGTTCACATTTTTCTGAGCAAAGACTTCCATAATAAAAATTGTCATTGATAATTATCGCGTCATCATATAATCGTGTGATTCATTATAATATATAAGTGTGAAAATAGGAATAATAAGTTACTTAATAAATAAATAGGAGTATAATTAAAAATTTCTAGACGCTTTAAAATATAAATAAAATAAAAAAATTAATAACATTAGGAAAGTATAAAAATAAAATCAACAATGGGTTGTCAAAGTTTTGTAAATGAATAATTATTTATTTAGATAATATTTTTATTAAAAAATAATGTTTTTTATAGTTAATGAGTACGATGACTGTTGATTATTGAGTGACAGTAGTATGTATCAAGATGTTCAGTTTTGAAGGGGATTACAGAAGAAAGCCCCAGCAGAATTTAGCTGGTGCAAGCAAGAGGAATGAGAAGTCAGTGTTGCTTCAGCATGCTCACCTTGAACGAATGAAACGTGAGGATATTAGGAGGCGGAACAATGCTGCTCTGAAGATCCAGGCTTACACTAGGAGTTTCTTAATTCGCCAGTCAATTAAGCGAAAGAGTCGCCAGGAGTTTGATAATGCTAGATCTCAGCAGACTGTTAAATTTATAACTGCAAACGGTCTGGTTCCTTATATTAAAAATTTTCTATTTTTTTATCAACCGACTGTGGACTTGCAGAGGTTCAATTGGTTGCTGGAGCAAGTATTGGCGAACAAAAAAGACATTTTAGTTAATAATATCGAGTGGTCTTGGAGAATAAAGTATGTATTTTTTTTTTATTTTTATTTAAGTGGAAATAGGTAGAAAATTATGATACTTAAATCAGCTGACATTTAACAAGTTTTTTTTTATTTTTATTACAAATTTCATTTTATTGGATTTTAAACAATACACTGAACCCTACATTAAAGCCATTAAATGGGTTCTATTAAAAAAAAAAAAATAAAAATAACAGTTACAATATATTTAATAATAATACTTATAAGTTATAATAATAGTATTAAGTCTGTAATTAGTGTAATAAGTAAATATATAGAATGCTCTGGCTCAGTTTCTATTCGATAAATATATACAGTAAAAATATTGTGTAAAATCAACACAATTTATGGGTTAAATACGGTCCACACAAAATTAGTGTTAAAATTCAACACACTTTGTATTAAAATAACACTAATTTTTTTTGGACCGTATTACAGAATATTTTTTACTGTGTAATTTCGAGAAACAATCAACAAATTAATTATAACAATAAAATTAAAAAAAAAAAATTGCATTTGTAATTTTTTTTAAATTTCTAGATGTGGAATTTTTTTAATAAAATTTTTTCATTAAAATTTTTAACAAAATTTCATCATAATAATTTTTAACAAAATTTTTTCATAAAAATTTAATTGTCAGAAAAAAATTGACTTAAGTCTGTTGATTTCAGTATCATAAAAAATAGTTTTTATTTTTTTGACCTAAAAATTTTTAAATATTTATTAATAAAAAAAATACTTTAATTTGTTTAAAATATTTAATAATATTTCCTAAATTTTAATTTATAAACTTATAAAAATAAATCGTCACCTATTTCCACTACCACAATTAAATATCAATTAATATTAATTACAATCTTTAATTCCAGATGGATCCTAAAGCATAGTATGGAATTAATATCACACAATACAAATAGTCAATCAACAGCAATACCTCTTCGAGTACTAGAGACTTTTATAATAACATGTGATGACTCAATCTCAAATCTAACTCACCGTAATAATTATCTCCGCGACACATTAGTATATTTAATCAAAAACTCATACTTTGGTAATTTACTGAGTTTACTCGAGCAACAAGTTCAATCTCTACCCACGAGCACGACAACAGTACCTTCGACTCCACGAATAAAATGTTGCATCAACTTAATGAAACGTCCATTAGAATTATGTTCAGGATGTGAAGACTTTTATGTACCTGTACTCACCCAATTTATTTATTCAGTTTTAATCCCCAGAATGTCAGACCCAATTCGTACATTTTTACTCCCAGCTTTAACAGACCTACAAACGTGGCCATATATAGAACTGCTGATAGTAATAAATAGACTAAACATCACAGAACCAACAACCAGCCTTTTCTACGCGATTTTGTCATTAGAACCATCTAATTTTTCCGTAAGTAACGAGTACACCTTCATCAATTACATCCAGGTCCTAGGTTCGCTGAGTTTGACGCAGAAAGCGCCGTGGAACGTCAGAGAGTTCACCACAGAATTGGAAGACGATGACAACATGTCAACAGACAGTGGGACAATAATAATCGACCAGAACCAAGACATCCTGCGGCAGTGTATGTCAATGCTGAACAACGACACCCGGGTGAATCGGATCCTCGGCGCGTTGGAGTTCAGCAGCGACAACCCGCTGGTCCTCGAGTACGTATGTCGCTTGTGTGACAATTTACTGCAAACCGACAAGCTAGCAACGCATAAATACAAGCTGCTCTACATGCTGGCCTTCAAGCCAGTGTTTCTGCGGCGCCTCTGGGCTACGATGATATCAACTCCACCTCTCCTGCAAATGATATCCCGGGGAATCCCACCAACCAGCGAAGACACTAAAAAAGTAGCGCCGATGGTCGCAGTATTCTGCTCGCTGTTCAGCCTGCTGATAGCAACCTTGCATGACAATGAATTTTTCCGGTCAGACGATTCGCAAAACGACCAGAACGCGATGCCGTTCAACACTTCGGAGCTGGTACCGCTCTCCGGTCACCTAAAGGACATTTGCTTAGGCCTCGTCGAGATTATATTTTCAGACACGAGGTCTACAGTCCGTGATGACCACATGCGAGCGGTGATCGGGTCGATGGTCGACACGGACGCGGTCCACTCTTCAAAACACGAGACTCAGATCTGGGAGTATCTGTTCAAAGCGACAACTGGGCTGCTGAGGCAGTTGCATTCAAGGGACTTGAGACGGCAATTTTGCCCAGAGGGTCACTGGATCAGTTCCAAGCCAGACTTTGACTTGATTTGGCAGAGACGGCAAGGAGTGACTGGTGGGCTGCTGAAATCAGACAAAGAAGCGCCAAGTGGGCCTCCGCTTTCGACAAAAGAATTAAGAGCGCTTACTTTGCTGAGAACGGTGCCGTTTATTGTGCCCTTCAACGACCGGGTGATGGTTCTTCAGTCGCTGATTCAGAAGGACAGGTCTGACCAGCAAGGCGAGCTGTCTCACTTCATGCAAGGTCCCGCGATTCACATTGCAGTGAGAAGGAGTTACTTGTACGAAGACGCGCTGGACAAACTTTCTCTGGAAAACGAGCCTGAGTTGAGATTAAAAATGAGGGTACAGTTTATAAATACTGCTGGCGTTGACGAAGCCGGGGTAGACGGCGGGGGATTGTTCAGAGAGTTTTTAACAGAATTACTTAAAACTAGCTTCGACCCGAACCGTGGGTTTTTCAGACTTACTAAAGACAACATGCTCTATCCGAACCCTAAAGTTCATTTGCTGATTGACGATTTTCCTAAACATTACTTTTTTATTGGAAGAATGCTCGGCAAGGCGATTTATGAAAACCTGCTGGTTGAACTGCCCTTCGCGGAGTTCTTTTTGTCGAAAATAGTAGGCACACATTCGGACGTCGATATTCATCATCTAGACTCTCTGGATCCGGTGATGTACAGGAATCTTTTGTACTTGAAGAGCTACAAGGGTGATGTCGCTGATCTGGGCTTGGACTTTACTGTTCTGTCTGATGAGCTGGGAGAGCGGAGAGTTGATGAACTCAAACCCAAGGGCTCTCAAATTCCTGTTACCAATGCCAATCGCATTGAGTACATTCATCTGATGGCTGATTATAAACTCAACAAGGAAATTCGGCCTCAGTGCTACGCTTTTAAGCAAGGACTTGCCAATGTTATCCCGCTGGAGTGGCTGCAGATGTTTAATAATAAAGAAATGCAGGTTCTCATTTCTGGAGCACAGATTCCTGTTGATGTTGAGGATCTCAAGCAGCATTGTAATTACACTGGTGGTTACACTCCCGAGCATCCGACTATCAACGCATTTTGGAGCGTTGTCGGGAAGTTCAATAATAAACAAAAGGGACAGTTGCTTAAATTTGTTACCAGTTGTAGTAGACCTCCTCTGTTGGGCTTTAAGGTAATTTTAAAAATTTTTTTTTCATGATATTTAAAATTAATAATGATTTGATTTGTTGATAATTTATTTTTTTCTTTTTTAGGAACTCGATCCACCATTTTGTATACAAAATGCTGGGAGCTTGGATCGCTTACCCACATCTAGTACCTGTATGAATCTGTTAAAATTACCGGAATTTCCTGATGAAGTCACACTGCGGGAAAAATTACTTTACGCCATCCAAGCTGGTGCCGGCTTTGAGTTGAGTTAAAAAAAAAACAATCAG
Organism: Cotesia vestalis; assembly: GCA_000956155.1. NCBI lineage: Eukaryota > Metazoa > Arthropoda > Insecta > Hymenoptera > Braconidae > Cotesia > Cotesia vestalis. The sequence continues at coordinate 14,253 of JZSA01006816.1, read as the reverse complement.
TCAGAATCCTTTCGATCCTCTACCTCTTCCTTCCTGTTTTTTCGCCCTCGTTAAAATTGTAATATAAATTTTGTACATTTAAAATTTTGATTTGTGTCATATAATTGTGTGCGGAATTCTCTGAAACAATTAATTGTAATTAATTTTCAGGGCGCGCAAGGTTATTTAAGTAATAATTACATGTAATCAATTGGTGTAAATAAAATTTATTCCTTATAAAAAATTGAAATTTGGTATTTATTTTTTTATTTTTATTTTTCATTATTATGATACTGAAATCAGCTGATATTTGACAATTTTTATTAAAAAAAATTATTTTTTAAAAGTTTTCACTTGTAATTTTTTTTAATTTATTAAAAAAATTTATAATACTGAAGTTAGCAGTCAGCTGTTAATTAAAAAAATTTTTTTAATAAATCAATTACAATAAAAAAATGCTTCTAAAAATTCTCACTTGTAAATTTTATTAATTTTTACAAGTGAAACTTTTTAATTTAATTTTTTTTATAATAATTTAATTTCTATAAATATCTAAAAAAAAATTTATTTCTGTCAACTTTAGTGTCATAAAAATTTTTAAAACTAACAGCTGACTGCTAACTTCACGTTTATATTTTATGACATTAAAGTTAGCAGTCACTTGACAATTTTTTAATTTTTTTAAACAAATAAATTTGCTCCAAAAAATTATTTGTATTTTTTTAAAATTTTTAAATGTCAATTTTTTTTATCAATTTATTTGTTACAAAAATTCATAAAATTATCAACTATCTGCTAAATTAATTTTCATTAATATTTTACTTACTTAAAATTTTTTTTAACATAACCTAAGTTGGTAAAACTGTCACTCAAAAAACATGACACTCAAGTTGGCAGACATTAAAAATTATTTTAAAATTTTATAATAATGCAATTATTAAAAAAAAAAAAATTAATTAAAAAGTTTCAAATGTGAAAATTAATAAAAATCACAAGTGAAAATTTTTAGAATCATTTTTTTATTGTAATTGATTTGTTATTAAAATTTTTTAAAGTGACAGCTGACGGCTAACTTCAGTATCATAAAAAAAACTATCTTTTGTTTTCTCAATTGACCTCTAGGCGGCAGCACCAGTCAGTCTTTAGTTTACTTCACTGCGTAAAAAAAAATAAAACGGTTATGTAGTTAAGTACTTACAATAATGTATAGGTGTATTGTTTACCCGTATTTTTTTTTTCTTTTCCCGCCAGAATAAGTGTCGTTGATAGTGTTCGCGTGCAGTGTTGTCTTATGACATGTATTTGATAATACACAATCAAAATAATTATAAAAGCGAACGTAACTGTGTCATAACACTAAGTTGATAATTAATTAATATTTTAAAAAATTTTTTAACCAGTGAGTAAATAATAATAATCACTAGTGCTAGCTATAACCTAATTTAATACTCCCTTAAATAAATAATATTTATCCACTGAATCAGGTAACAAAATGACAACTCGAGCAGATTTTTTCGGACAAAGACCAAGACGTCGCAGTTCTTTACGGCAAGCATTGGCCGTAATCCCCGACATGACAAGTTTATCAGTATCCTTAGGATCACCACCTGTTGCAAGTCCAAACAACAATTTAAACACAGACCGGAGCCCTTGGCACTCTGCTTCGATAGCGACCTCGAGTCCGGACGAGCTGGTGATTCAAAAACGTGGGCGACGCAGCAAGACAATTATCTGGTCACCCGAGGCTGACTCCAAGAGAAACAGCTTGTTGAGCTACAGCGCGCGTGATCATACTCCAGAAAAAAATCCTGACTCTCAATCGCAGTCGCCGATAATGATGCGCGAACATTTATCAATTAAAAAGAGGCTAGATCTTTCAGGAGAATTCAACGAGTCCCATCTGACTACTCCGGATAAAAAGTACAAATTGACGAACGGTGATTGCCAATTTACGGGCAATAATCTATTGAATGGCCTCAGAGGATTGAGTAATGAACAGCTGGTTAAGATGATCATGAATTTAGTTACAATGCAAGAAGAGGGGACCTTGTCCAGTGATAGTAAATTGCGTGATGTTATTCTTAATATTATTCCAGCAGCTGATGTTAGTCCGTTGCAGGAGAGGTTGGGTGTTTTAAGGCAGAATATTTTCAGTAGTCTCATTTCTGCTGGAGATTCTGCTTACATACGTGCCTATGTACATTTAGATGCCTTTCAGGTATGTTTATTATATTTATATCGAATCAATATTAATACAATAAGAGTTAACACAAAGAAAAAAAACTTGTTTTAACATTCGAATTAAATGTATTGAAATTTTTGGATATTTGCATTTCTATAGAATATTCAATTGGGTCGCGGGATTAAATATCCGAAATAAATTCGGGTGAATAAAAAATTTAAATATGAATAATTGACAATAAAAAAAAACTTTATTTTTAATTAACTATTTTTTTTTATTTTAAAATTAAAAATTTAGAGATGAATAATTAATAATAAAAAAATAAAATGTAAATTTATTTTTTTTTTTTAATTAATAAATTTTTTTTTTCATTTCAGAAAACTTTAATGGAACAAGGAATGAAATTGTTGCAGTCACAACACTGGATTTCTTTGATGCATTATGTTTTTATAGCTTGGGCTATCACGAAAGATTTACCAGAATGGAATAATGGAGATAATACGTCACAAAAATGTTTTTCTAGCCTTGCGAATTTTTGTAAGCAAGCTTTATTAAATGGAAATTTTGATCGTTCTGTTTTAGAAACATTTTCAAAAAAGTAAGTTTTTTTTTTTTAATAATAATAATAATAATAATAACTAGAAACAAAATTTTTCTTATTCTCTTAATAATATAGACAATAATAATAAATAATTAGCAACTATTATTAATAAAATTAATTTATTTATTTTACAGGATTCAAAGTTCAGTACACGATCACGAAGATATGAAGATATGTCTTCAAATGGCTCACGAAATGATGCGATAAATACTCATATCATCATTTATACTTTTATATGACAATTAGCAGTAAAATTTTTAATTTATAAATCAGGAAACAAAAAAAAAATAACGGTGTGAATGATATTGTACCCAGTATTTTTTTTTTTTAATTTCATTTATTATTAATTATTAATTATTAACTATTGTGAAACTAGTTCTAAGGCTTTATATTTATCATTGAACGTTTAATCGTTTATATTATTTTTCTATAATCAGCGGAACTCCGACAATCGACTTTAGTACATAAATTAAGTTTATACATATTTTATAAGTAAGCTATAATTTATCAACATTGTGTTTTATGTTTTTCAAGGCAATCTTAATTTGTCTAAAATTTTTTATAAATCCATTTGTAATAGTAGTAATTAAATTTTTGACGTTTAATAAATTATATTCTCCGTATGTTGAGTAATTTTTTATTTTACTTTATTTATATTTTTATTTTATATTTTATTTATATAATAAAATACACTATCAAATTATTCGCATCTACTCCACGTGATAATTAAGAGATAACTTTTTTTTACCAGTCAAGTGCTGCCTCTAGTGGCAAGTTTGACAACTAAAAAAGTAAATATTTTGGAGTGTTTTTATTTATTTACTTGTCATCAATAGTTTTAAAAAATGTCTCAAGTAATTTTAGATGAAGATAATCGCAAACATCTTGAATTTTTATCAAAACAACCACCACAAGGTATTAAATAATTAAATAAATTTAATTTAATTACTCTAATAATTTTTTTTTAGTCCTCCAGGATTTTTGTAAATTAACCAATGATTATTTTCAAAAAGGACATAATTATAAACTTTATATTAATGCTGCTCGTAAGTTTTTAAAATTATTTATTAAACTTTTCTGTAGAATATTTTTTTTTTTTTTTTTTCAATTAAAACATAATTAATTTTGTGTAGAAAAACTGGAAGTGGAACCGGATAATATCAAGCAATCAATTGAAGGATTGATTAATTTATTGATAGAATCATGCAAAAATAAGGTATTTAAATAATTATACTGAAATTAAAAGAGATTTAATAATTTAAAAAAATATTTTTATAAATAAATTATGGGAAGAAATATTTATTTAAAAAATTTCATCTTTAGAAGCTCTGAAAAATTATATGACATTAAAGTTAGCAGTCTTAGCCATTTTTTAATTTTTTTTTAATAAAGAAATTTATTTTGAAAAATTATTTTTAAAAAAATTCCATTTTTAATTTCTTAAAATTTCTACAGGTCAATTTTTTTTGTCATAATTTATTTGTTAAAAAAATCCTTAAAATTATTAAAAATCTTCTAAATTAATTTACATAAAAATTATAAATCTAATTTTTAAATTACACTAAAATAAGCAGACGAAAATTTTTTGATTTTTCTTGAAATAGAAAACAAGGCCTAGAAAATTATTCTTAAAAAATTTTATTTTTAATATTTAAAAGCCTTTTTACATGGAATTTTTTTTTCTTTAACTTGTTTATTAAAAATGATTAAATGTCTTTCAATTTCAGTGTCACATTTTTTAAAATAAATTTCTAGTATATTATTCAAGAAAAATGAAAAATTTATTAATATCATTAAATAATTAAAAATATTTCAGCTACTAATTAAATCTTTAAATTTATTTTTCAGTTAACTCCTGATGATTTTAAAGAATTAGTAATTTCTCTCGGATTTATAGACGACAAAGAACCATTAATAACTAAATTATACACTTCTAAAAAATCAGAATTAGAATCATCATTATCAAATATCGGTTTTAAATTACCCGAGTATCATAACATGGAGTGGAGATTTGAAACTCAAGTATTTTATTCAATCCTAACATTAAAATCAAGAATATAAAATTTACCATAAAAAAAATTAATAATTAAAATACATAATTTTAGATTGCATCAAGATCAATGTTGAAGCAATGCGATCCTTTTGTAACAATGGACTTTGCTTTAAAGAATTCCGACGATTCCCAAAAACTCCAGCACATTATCCTCCAGTCGGATGCTACGAACTTGCTACACGTTGCCGAAGAACTCGAAGCAGCTTTGCTCGAAGGACGTAGTCAACAAATTCGTAAGATTAAACGATCAGTAAAATAAATTACTTTAATTTCACCTTAATAATAATAAAAATAAAAAATAATTGTATAACAAATAATACCTTTTAATCTTATTTGAATAAACTGATAAAATAATGTAAATACTATAATTGACAGTGGTAAAAATCAAATATGACATTTATCATTACCATTGCTGTGAATTATACTTAAGTCCATCTAGCAAAAAATTCAATGTCAAGATTACAAGAGTTTGATTTGAATAATAAATATGATATTACAATTTTCGCCGGCTTCGGAGGTTTATAAAAGCTATCACGGAGGTTCATTGATTGTGCTGAGCACCGAGTCAGTACCAAAGAGTATTGATGAACTACATCTGGAGAAAACGAGTGAAATAATTTTTTAAAAAATGGATACGACTTTGATACACTCAGCCATGGAGAATGTAACATCAACGATTGAGTCAATCTCAACGATTCTACCAGCGTCCTCAGTATCAACAGCATTGACGACAACAGCAGCTTCTATTGAAGCTTCACCTTTATCTGGAGTCGCTTTGATATCACACGCTGCTCTGTCAATGGGACCTCACGCCGCGAAGCAGTGGATGCGATACAGCAATCAGACTGTCGCGGACAAAGTGCCTGAAGAGATGCTTCACTTGGTAGACCCGCACTGGTATCAGTACCCGCCGATGCACCACATATGGCACAAAGCCCTGGGAATAGTGATGGTTGTGATTGGAATTCTCGGGTGGACTGGTAATGGCTGTGTTGTCTATATTTTTTTAATCATGCCTTCTCTTAGGACACCCAACAATATTCTGGTGGTCAACCTGGCTTTTTCCGATTTCTTGATGATGATTATCATGTCGCCGCCTATGGTCGTCAATTGCTGGTTTGAAACTTGGGTACTTGGTGAGTTATTCAATGTATTTTTACACAAAAAAAAAATTATTTGGATCAAGTAAATTTTATTTTTTTAAAGAATTTTTCTTTTGATTCAAGTTAATTTTATTTTTAGTGCTTAAATTTATTTTATACATTTTTTTTATGATTTTTAGGACCGCTGATGTGTGATATTTATGCAATGTTCGGTTCATTGTGTGGGTGTGTATCCATTTGGACCATGGTGTTGATTACTTATGATCGTTATAATGTTATTGTGAAGGTAAATTAATTTTAATTTTTTTTTTTTTTTTTTAATTACATGAAGATCATTAAATTTTTTGTTGATCATCATTAAACTGAAATTAACAAAAATGAAAAAAAATTTTAATGATTTCTTAAACAAATTAATTAGTACTAGCAATAAAGTCAGCCGGGGTTTTTTATTTTTTTTTTATTTATTAAATTAAAATTAAGAAATTTTTTTTTAATTGCTCTTATAGTTTTTCAAATTTTTTTACAAATGAAATTCTTTTTTTGCAATAATTTTTTCAATAAAGAAAATTCTAAAAATTTGTACAATATGACGGCTAACTTAATTTTCATAAAAAAAATTTCACTTTTAAAAATTATAAATGAAAATTAAAAAAAAAAATTTATTTTATTTGTTTTAAGACAAACTTAAAAATCATCAGTTGTCTTCTGGTGTCTTCAGTTTCATGAGAAGTCAAATAAAATTTTTTTAATAAATTTTTCTTCAAAATTTTGCCAAACAAATTGATAAAAATTTTGAAAAAATTGATTTTTATAAAAAATACTTAAAATAAATTTTTTTTTTTTTTTCAGGGAATGTCAGGTACACCATTAACAATACCCAGAGCAATAATCCAAATCTCAGTTGTTTGGATATTAGCTCTTGCCTGGTCACTTCTTCCATTATTCGGATGGAACAGATACGTCCCCGAAGGTAACATGACATCCTGCGGAACAGACTATTTAACCAAAGATTGGTTCTCAAGATCATACATCTTGGTTTACTCTGTATTCGTTTACTACACTCCACTCTTTACCATCATATACTGCTACTGGTTCATCGTATCCGTAAGTAAAAACCAAAATTAAATCTTAAAAATTTTCTAAGCGAATTTTCTGACCCAAAGGCCGTAGCAACGCATGAAAAAGCAATGAGAGAGCAAGCAAAAAAGATGAACGTAGCATCTCTCCGCAGTGGAGACCAAGATGGTCCTAGTGCAGAGGCCAAGTTAGCCAAGGTAGCACTCACCACAGTGTCACTCTGGTTCATGGCATGGACACCGTACCTGGTGATAAATTACGCCGGCGTTTTCGAAGCTTCCTTCTTATCACCTCTGTTCACAATCTGGGGATCTCTTTTCTCTAAAACTAACGCTTGCTACAATCCTCTTGTCTACGCAGTCAGTCATCCGAAGTATCGCGCAGCTCTTCATGAGAGATTACCCTGTCTAGGTATCGGAGCTCCTCCGCCGCCGAAGAGCGATGATAGTACATCAACTAAAACTGATGCTTGAATGACTGATAAATTTAGGGCCAGAATTTTTGCTTTAATTTTAAAATAATATCAAATTTTTGATATTACAGTGGAATTATTGGTCGTATAAAAAAATTTTTGAAACAAAAATTCAAAATTTAATTTTACAAAAAAAATGTCTTATGATTTTTTTTTAAGACCAATTAAAAAGCTGTAATTTCAAAATTGAGGTTTTTATAATTAGCAAAAATTAATTTGTGAAAATATTTGTCATATAAAAAAATTATAAAAGACATTTATTGCAGAAATTAAAATTTATCATAACTTTTTTTACAAGACTTTTATTTTCGGCAAAAATCTTGGGCCTATATAATTAATTTATTAGCATGTACAAAAATTAATTACCATCCCGATAAATTAATATTTTATTTATTAGACGTCAATAAATTATTGATCTAATATTTATTAATTATTACTGTCATAAAAACAATTAATTAATTTTATTGTTAATAATTATTGATAAATATTGTAAAGGATAAATAATAAAAAAATATTATTTTGCCTGAAGGGTTTATTTAATAATAAAAAATTAATGACAGATACAATATTGCCAGTTGTTCAGACATGTGGTGCTGGTGAACATTGATTTAAATAGTCTTACAATGAAGCCACATACTAGTGAGGGTTTACCGTCTTCAAATGCTTATAATATTCAGAAGAAATTAAGATTAACAATAATAAAATAAGCTAAACTCATCGTATCGCTTGGGTGATAAACGACTCTTGTTGTGGTGCAAAAAAAAATCGTAAACCCTCAGCGATTTATGAATCCTTATTTTTTTTATTTTTATCAATCTTACAGCCGCTGAACAACATAAATAATTGGTTACACTGGTGCCCGGTGAATAAAGCGCAGATCATCCAATTTGTAATTATTATAAATTTATAAACTAATTTATCACAAGTTAAACGGAATCTCCACAAGTACGGAAATTTGTTTATAACACATTTTTTTTTTTTTATTTATATTTTAATTATTTAAGATGACCTGCACTTCTTTCTATTTCTTCATACAAATCACAACTCACCTTACATTTTAAAATATATAATTACACAATATATACAATTCTTAATAAATTAAATGAGCCAGATACTTGCAATAGATATTATTATATCGAAATTATTCAAATTTTACAACTCTTTAAGAGTTTATTCTTGCGAGTATTCCGTTTACTGTTATAAATTATTCTCGAGACTTTTGTTAATTAATTATTGATGACTCATTTTAATTTTAGTGTCTCGATTTAATTAACAGCGCTTACGCGTTGGCTTTTTCACCTTCAGTAGTAGTGGTCGCTGTAGAAGTAGCATCGCCGTCAGATGATTTTTCAGCGCAAGCCAATGATGGGAATCGTGCGAATAATGCTGCTCTGTATTTAGGGTGACTAATAAAATAAAATAAATTATTTATTAATTAATTAATTAATTTAATCAATGAAGAATATAAATTAATTATAATATTGAAGCTAACTGACAATTAAAAAATTTTTTTTAATTTATATAACAATTAATTACAATAAAAAAAAAATTCTTTAAAAAATTTTCACATGTATAAATTTTTTTTTAATAATTTTATTGGTATAAAATTAGAAAAAAAAAATTTCAGTTAACTTTTGGGTCATAATTATTTTATTTTATTTATATTTTATTACTTACCTGATACCATAGACAATTGGATTGTACACAGCATTGGCTTTAGCAAATACTGATCCCCAGATTGTGAAAAGTGGACTGATAGTTATCGTTTCAAAAATTCCTGCGTAATTTATTACCAAGTATGGAGTCCAAGCCATAAACCACAGGGAAATAGTTGTTAATGCAACCTGTAATTTAATTTAATTTTTTTTTTTTTTAGAAATTTTTTAATGCAATAATTAATTAATTAATTATTTAATTAATTACCTTGGCAAGTTTGCATTCAGCGCTTTGATTTTGATTTTCCTGAGACCGAAGAGATGCGACATTCATTTTCTTGGCCTGTTCTCGCATATTCTTCTCGTGAGCAGTTACAGCGGAGATTATGAAGTAGTAACTGTAGATGATGAGGAAGAGTGGCAAGTAGTAAACAAATATCGAGTACGCTAGGATGTATGATCTTGAGAACCAATCTTTGGTGATGTAATCAGTACCACAAGCAGTCATGTTACCTTCCGGTACGTACCTGAAATTTATTTATTTATTTATTTATTATTTCATAATTGTCTTCTGATAGATCAATAATTTTAATTTTATTTTACCTGTTCCATCCGAAAAGTGGGAAGATGGTCCATGCAAGACAGAACAGCCAGATACCCAAAATTCGTAGTAATGCTCCGCCAATAGTCATTGGCTTGGCTGCTAAACCCTTAACTATAACATTGTACCTGTCAAATGCAATCGCTGTCATCGACCAAATGGAGGTACATCCGAACAGGGAACCAGCGCAGGCATATAATTGACACATCAGTGGACCAAAGACCCATGTTTCATAAAAGCAATTGATTACCTAGTTTTACAAAAATTTTTTAGAATTATTCATTTAAAAAACTTCTCTGGGGAAGAAAAAAAAAATGATACTGAAAGTGACGGAAGACAACTGATAATTTTTATAAATTTTTTAACACATAAATTATAGTAAGAAAAATTTATTTAAGAAATTTTTTTAGAATTTTATAGCAATTAAATAATTATGAAAAAAATTCTACATGTGAAAATTAAGGGCCAGTTTTTTAATCCGAGATAAAATTTTATTCAGGATAAAATTTATTGCTCTAAAAAAAAATTTATTTTTTTTTGTAATTCACTTGTTGAAAAAAATTTAAAAAAAATTAAAAATTGTCAGTTAACTTCAGTATTATTCAAAAAATTCAATTTTTGTAATTTTTAAAAAATAATTAACTAGTTTATTATTAAAGAAAAAAAAATTTTTCAAGTGCCTGATAATTTCAATGTCAAAAAAATACTCAAAATTTGGTAATCTTTTTTCAATTATTTTATCAAGCAGTTTTTTAATTTTATGACGTTAAACTTAGCAGTCACTTGGTAATTTTTTAATTTTATTTAACAAACAAATTTGCTCCAAAAAAGAATTTAAAAAATTTTACTTTTTTAATTTTTACAAGTCAATTTTTTTCATTTTTTTTTTGCCACAATTTATTTGTTAAAAAAATTCTAAAATATCTGCAGAATTAATTTTTATTAAAATTATTTAGATTATTAGTTAACTAGTTGGCAGATTAATTAATTAATTAAATAAATAAATTATTACAGTTATTACTTACCATAGGCGGAGCCATAGTAAACATCATTAAAAAGTCTGAAAAAGCAAGATTGACAACCAATAAATTGCTGGGTGTCCTTAAATTTTTAGTCGAGGTGAAGATGAAGACAACCATGCCGTTTCCAATAATTGAAACACAACCCAGACAGCCAATAACAAAACCAAGGATTGCATGCCAGAGTGGATTCATCGGTGGGAATTGATACCAATGGGCATCAACTAGGTGCAACATTTCCGGTAGGACTTTGTCAACCACCGTTTGATTGCTGGGCCCACGAGACCAACCACCGCTGCCATATGCGGCAAAACTGGGACCCGTTAACACCGTCATCTTCAAAACAAATATTTTTGTTAATTTTTGTTATTTTAAAAACATTTAAATTATTTCTTCTTTTATAGATAAGAAGAATACTGTCACCGCAAGGAAGAAATAGATTTTTATCTTGATGCCTCTAAACTGGTACTTACTTTTTAGAATTATTAAATTCTTGGAAAAAATTGTAACTAAACAAACTAATCCAAGTTTTGTTAAAACACGGGTGCACAAATTTAGCAGAGGATTATTGTGGTGAGGAAGCGGAGTGGTCCACTATCGGATGCAGCTCGTCCTGTCGCTCAGAGTTCGCTTTAAATATTAAGCGATAGTCGAACAAGTACTCACAATTTGTACCCCTAGTTCGACATTCACCCCGCTGTGCCCTCGGATGTTTACTATATGTACTTAAACTTACGTATAAGTCGGCAAATAGTCTTAAGACGTTGTTTATTGAGTTAAGGAGGACTTAAGAATACCTGAGGACACCTTGCGTGCTCCAAACGGAAACCATATAATTTAATCAACAAATATAGTGTACACAAATTCGTGTACTTTATTATAGAAAATAAATAGGAAATAAATTCTTGAGTCAAGAACAAGATCAAGATCACTCAGTAACTTAATTTAGATTATTTTATTTTAATACTTTTTTTATTTTTTATAATTACTTGATTTTTTTTTTTAATTCATGATAAATGTATCATAATTTTAATGTAAATTATTTTTTTATTAATTAATTATTGTTATAATTTTTAATTATATCACATTATATGGTTTCATAGACGGATTGGAAGTTAAGTAGCTTTAAATTTTTATTTTCTTACAATTATTATAAGTTTGTCCTTGAACTTCAATAACTTGAATTATTATTTTATTTTATTATTAAGAGTAATTAATTAAAGATATTGAAATTTGAGAATTTTTGATTTTTTAAATCAATAAAAAACAAGTAAAATATTTTTTTTTTTTTTTCAAATTTTCTACATGTCAAATTTCTTCTTTTAATTTTTTTTAATAAAAAAACTATAAAAATTTTTTAATTTCGGCTAATTTAATTTTGATCTTAATTAATTTATTTTTTTCACTTTTAAATAATTATATAATTTATTTTTTATGATTATTATTCATTTTTAATAATTTATTTTTTAAGAAGAAATCTAAAAATCTCCAGATGTCATTTTTAAAAATTTAAAATTTTACGCGCGAAAATATCGATATATCGAATTTAAAAAATCGATATTTAAAAATATTTTTGGCGGAATAAACAATAAATATAACCTCTATTTATAAGTATAGTCATAAGTACCACTTGTAAACCGGTAAGTAGTTTATTAATTGTTTTTAACCATTTAATTATGATTCTGAAAGTAGCAAATTTCTAATAATTTTTTGAAAAAAAAATAAAATCGTAATTAATCATTAAAAAAATTAAATTAAAAATGTTACAAGTTTAAAAATTAAAGTTAGCAGTCACTTGAAAATTTTTTAATTTTATTTAACAAAATATTTTACTCCAAAAAAAATATTTAAAAAAAATTGCATTTTTTATTTTTTAAAATTTCTACATGTCAATTTTTTTTTATAATTTTTTTTGCCATAATTTATTTTTTAAAAAAATTCTTAAGCTTAATAAATTAAATTTTATGTCAAAAATAATTGATGGAATTTTTTTATGATTAATTTAATTTTTATTAGATGTTTGTTGATTTTATCATTAAATTTAATTGATTAAAAATAGTTTCTTGTTCAATTAAAAAATTTATAATAATTTTTAATAATTAAAATAAATAATATTTGTAAGGATAATGGAATATATCGCCAAAAACTGTACTTGTAAAAAATAAATACTGTAAAAAAAAAAATTACAGGTAGACGACTAATAAAAAACAAAAAAAAAATGGATGAAGATAATCAAGAAGAAATGATCGAGTCAGATACCGAAGAAGTGCCTAAAACAGTAGCAGAAGTCCTGGAAGAACTAACTCAAGCTTGGCAAAATGAAAAGGCATCACCAGAAATTTTGAAACACATGTCTGACCACGTAGACGGTCTTCTGGAACACATAACTTGCATGGAAGTAAACATCGAGTCGCTTCCTAAAGACGACTTACGCGTAACGATTCATCGAATGGAGATAGACCGCATCAGGTACTTGATAACGAGTTACCTGAGAACGCGGTTGGAGAAAATAGAGCTGTATGCTATTGACATCATCAAGGAAGAAGCTAAGCGCAGTCAGAATAATCGCTACTTATCAGACAGTGAGCTCCAATTTGCTAAAGATTGGACTACCAACATGGAGACACTCTTGAAGAGTATTGTTCTCCAACATTTGCCGGGTACTTTTCAGGAGTTGGAGATTGACAAGCTCACTGTCAAGCCTAATTTAAATTCTCATGTTTTTATACGCGCTAATAGAGCTGCTGAAGGAATTCTTATCCCGGGAACTGATAGGGAATTAAATATCGCTGAAGGCTCGCAGCATATTGTTCAATATAAAGCTATTGCTCATTTAGTTAAAGATGGTTCGGTTCAATTACTTTAATATTATTTTTATAAGTAAAAAATTTGTAGAGATTTCAAGAATTTTTTTTTTTATATTTATATAAAAAATTATTTCGCGTTTATAAAATTATTAAAGGCGTATAAAAAAATTTTTTTTTTTCTCGGAAATCGACGTAGTTTCATCCGAAACGTGCAGAAATGCTAAAAAAAAATTTTTATACGCCCTTATGGCTCTCGGAACCCACCTCGCATGCCATAAGGGCGTAAAATAAAAATTCTATATTTTTTTTTAAGTCCAAAAAAAATTTTTAAATAGAAAAAAAAATTTTCATAAATTAAAAATTTTTTTTCGACTTAAAAAAAATAATAGAATTTTTATTATACGCTCTTATGGCATCTGTAACGCGATTTATAAATTGCATAAATATTTTTTTATTAACGGAGTTGTTAGTCTTGTTTTCAAGATAATTAATTGTATAGGTCATAAGGATTAATCAGTAATTATTTTTTTTATTAACTTACTGCATATTGTAAGATAGTTTAATCAATAAAAAATGTACATTATATTTATAAACTTTGTATCATAAATTGAACAATGCTGTGTTTAATAAAAATAATTATTTATAAGTACAAGAGAGCTTAGTGATAACTAGGGCCAGGAATTAGGTTTTCTTAAAAAAAAAAA
>JZSA01006815.1:0-47317 GCA_000956155.1 Cotesia vestalis | reverse complement strand
GGGAAAAAAAAAAAAAAAAAAATAAGTAACTTATTAAGTGAAGATATTAAAAAAAAGTTAGCATTAAGTAAATAGTTCTAAGTAAAATAAAAAAATTAATTAGTAACTTAAAAATATGTTTAAAATTTAAGACTTTGGTGTTCCATTGACTATTTGATTAGGTTCACCGGCAGTGACTTTATTATTGTAAGTTTCTTCAGAAATTAATTTAAGTTTATCACTCATAGCTTTTCCAGTTTCACTGAGCATTTTACTAAAATACCCATCTTTATTTTTGAGAAGTAAATAAGGATGATCAAACTCGACAATTCTGCCGTTGTCCATCACAAGCACCCGATCACTGTCCATGATCGTATTAAGGCGATGCGCGATGGTAAGTACAGTGCAGTCCTTAAATTTATTCCTAATAGTCTTCTGAATAAGCGCATCAGTAACAGGATCAACATTGGCAGTAGCTTCATCTAAAATCAGTATTTTATTATTTCTTACAATAGCCCTCGCAAGACACAAGAGTTGTCTTTGCCCAGCACTGAAGTTGCTTCCACCCTGAGTGACAATGTAGTCAAGCGACGGAGCGGCATTTTTCAGTTCAACCTCCTCCAAAGCAGCCCAGATGCTGGCATCATTGTACTCGTGAAACGGATCAAGATTGTCCCGAAGAGTAGCAGAAAAAAGAATCGGCTCTTGAGGAATAATTGACAGCCTGCTTCTTAAGTCATACAGGCCAATTTTATTGGTACTGAGCCCGTCGATGTAAATATTACCGTCAACTTTAGCCAAATTGAACAGAGCAGAGATCAGCGATGATTTACCAGCTCCAGTGCGCCCTACAATGCCTACCTTCATTCCTGCTTCAAAGGTAACGTTCAAGTCTTTAAGTACTGGCGCATCTTCCTCACTGTACTTCAGATAAACATGATCGAACTTAATTTCTCCCTGACTGGGCCAGGTAGCGGGTGGCTTCTGATTAACGTCGCTTTCAAACGGACCCTCCTTGTCCAGCTTGGTGAACTGCAGCACTCTCTCCACGCTGGTCATCTGGGTCATAGCTTCAGCGGTGGATCTTATTCCAAACTGGCACATGCCGCAGAGTATGAGAATTTGCGAGACAACTAAACCAACTGGTCCAGCGAAAGTATTGTCATTGTCCATGATAATAAATCTGTAAATAGTGCAAGCGACAAACGCAATCGTAACCGCGTCGAGCCAGAAGGAGAACCAAGCGCTTGAGAAGACTATTGTTGAGAACGCGCTGGTGTGTACGTCTTGGTAAGAGTCAAACTCTTTACGCACCAGCTCCTGGCTGTTAGCTGACCTGATGGTTGTCAGTCCCGCCATCGAGGAGTTTACGTGCGTGAAAACAGGACTCTTGGTGACTCCTTCCAGCCGCTTTACATCCTGAGCCGTCGCCAGGTAAATTTTTTTAATCAACCAGTAAAGTAGTATCATGACAGTTATCAAAAATGACATCCACCAATGCACGATTATTATTTGGATAAATATTCCCAGCATTACAGCGTAAATTTGAATCGCCTCTACCATAAACTTTGGCAGTTGTTCATCAACACACCCGATGTCTTTTGAAAATCTGTTTAAAATTCTTCCCGAAGAAGTCGTGTTGAAGAACTTCATCGGAGCTTGCAGCAGACAAGCGAACATTGAGTTGTGCAAATTTTTGCTTGCATTCATACAAATTTTATAGAACAGTAAATTTCTGGCTGTCGTCATTATTACACAAAGCGCAATTAAAATTCCGTAGATATACAGTGCAGTGTCTCTGTCGTAGAATTCTTGGCTCGTAGAATTAGCAGCGTGACTCTTCAAAGTTTGATTAATTAAATCTCCAAAAGTTTCGTTGTCAAATGTTGAATTTTTGTCTAAAGTTGAATTAGTATCCAAAGTCTCATTAGCGTAAAGAATTTTATCAGCTTCAATTCTAAACTTCATTTCTTCTTGCGTGGTCCAAAAAGCTACCCAGTAATCAGAGCCGCTGCTTCCAATCTGACCCAAAATGGTGAACGAGAGCCAAATTAGCAGCATCATAATCGACCCTCCTGCTCTGAAATACTTCCAAATTAAGGACTTGGTAATATTACCTTTAGCCATAAGCTCCTGAGTTTCCTCCGGCTCTTCACTCTCATCCTCCGATAGTCCATTGGACACCGAGGTGTCAACAGAAGGCGTAATTTCTCTCTCTACCGACGGGCTTCTTTCCGCTTTATCCGTCACGGCATCCATGAGTTTTAAATGCTGCTGATCAAAGTCCGCGAAGCTTCCTTGCTTCTCAATCACTCCATTGTTTAGCATCACTATAAGATCAACGTCCTTCAAGTACTGGACTTGATGCGTAACAAGTATCCTTGTTTTGTTGCCCAGGTACCCTTTGATACAATCTTCAAACAAACTCTTTCCCACGTGGGTGTCGACAGCCGACAATGGATCATCTAGAAGGTAAATATCAGCGTCTCTGTAAACAGCTCGAGCTAAATTAATTCTAGCTTGCTGTCCGCCACTTAACGCAGCTCCGCGCTCACCAACCAAAGTCTTGTCTCCCTGAGGTAGTTGTACAAAGTCTTTTATTAAGGCACAAACTCGAGTCACTTGTCGGTAGCGAGCTTCGTCGTAAGGCTGTCCAAATAGAATGTTGTTTCTTACAGACCCGGAGAACAACCAAGGTTGCTGACAAGCGTATGACACTCTACCACCAACTGTAATGTGTCCGTGGTTTGTGGGCAGCTCGCCTAGAATTAATTGTAGCAAGGAACTTTTTCCAGCACCTACTGGACCAATTAACGCGCACAATTGTCCGCTGTTAATTGTGATATTAATATTGTGAAGAGTATTTACAATAGAATTTTCTTCCCAAGCAGCGCTGCCGTCTTTTATTTTCACAGTGGATTTATCAGCGGGTGCGGAGGATACCATCAATGGTTTGTTGTCTTCTAACAATAAAAATTGCTCCAATCGCTTGACAGATACCAGACCCTCCGCGATCGCTGATATTGCTTGCGGGCAGTAGATCGCCATTGTTAATTGCAGTCTATTTAAATGCTGCGCTATTGAAAATACAATGTCTGCGGATGGGCTGTTACCAGCCAACACAAATGCCATTATGGTCAAGTAAAGTGTGATACGTTCGGTGAAGACAAACGTTGCGTAATTAAATCCCTTTAGATAAGACATTATTGTCAGTATATCGATCTCATATTTACGCGCTATTGACACCAACTGCTGAAATGGCTTTTCCCAAGTATACATTTTTATAACTTGGATACCGTTTATTATTTCTGCCATTAGGCGCACTCGTTCGTCTGTACGCTTTGCAATTTTGTTACGGAATTTGTAGGTCCATTTGCTGAGGTACATCTGCAGTGGGATCACCTGGATTGCCATGAAAAATATTCCCGCGAGAATTGCTGCTCTGACGCTTTGCCAAATTAAATATCCTGTTGTTACTACTTGGAACGGCAGAATCCAAATGTAGTGGAGGAACATGAAGAGATAGTCGAATCTTGCGACGTCGTTTGACAGCAAATTCATTATCTGCCCGCCGGCTATTTTGTTTGCTGCTGGTGTTGATAATTTTAACATCTGAAAATAATTGGAATTTAAATATTTATTTTAATAAATTTATTTATTTTTTTACCTTCCGGTAGACCAATGATGAACATGCTACTCTTACGCGCATTCCAAACTCGGTTTGTTTTGAATTCAAATGGTGCTCAAGTAGCCCAAGAGCAAATGATAATAATATTACTATAGATGCATATGTGTAGGCTTCGCTGGTTGAACTATCGGATCGTGGATCGAAATGCCAGATAAGAAGCCCCATTACATACGGTTGGAGTATTCTGAAGTGTAAACATCATTTATATATTTAGTTTCTGTTATCATATTCATGCTTAGAAATTAAAATTAATTTTCATGATATTAAAATTGATGAAAATTAAATTAGCCGATATTTAAAAATTTTTATAATTTATTTTATTGAAAAATTATTTTTAAAAAATTAAAATAAAAAATTTCATAGTACTAAAGTTAGCCGAGGCTTTTAATTTTTTGATTTTTTTTTCATTTATTAAATTAGAATTTAAAAATATTTTTTAAAACTTAATTAACTTAATTTTTATAAAAATTTCACATCTAGGAAATTTAAAAAATTATTTGTGCAATTTTTTAAAAAATATTTTTTAAGTTATAATTTAAATAATTAAAAAAATTGCCCATACAATTTTTCAAATTTTTTACATGTGAAATTTTTTTAATAAAAAAAATTATTAAAATTTTAAAATGTCGGCTAATTTAATTTTTTATTTAATAAATTTAAAATATTTATCTAAGCTTGATTTTTTTTATTAATATTATTATAATTATAATAATTATAAATTACCTGAAAGCAGTGGACAGAGCCACGAAAAATCCAAACAAGCTATACGACAGCAAGTATGTATTTTTAAGAGCAGTATACAATTTTGGTGATCTTTTTTCTTCACGCGCTGCATCTTGCTCCTTTTTCCAATTTCTGAAACGATTAAATAAATTTATTAATGCCTATTATCATCACAATTGATAAAAATACTTTTATGAATCAATTTAGATTCGATAAGCGTTCGGATATGACATGAGACATGAGTTAGAACGCTCGTGACTCTTAATCTGTTGACCTAAGTCATTAATTCTTTAAACTTTCCTTACAAAATCTATTTATACTTCAATAATCTTGATTTAAAATTTAAAACAAAATTTTCCTCGAAACTAAAAAATCCATTATTCCTCTTTATTCAATTACTTTTTATTCAATAAAAACAATTTTAATAAATTGCAATTGCAAAAAAACGCAAGCTAAATGTTTAATAAAGTCTCCGTGTGTGTAATTATTTATCAATTGTCTTCACAACGATTTATTTATTAATATAACAATTAATTTTGTATGGAGAACTATATACAAAACATGCAGAAAAAAATTTGGTCGTGATCGGATCATTTTTCTCCGAGTAACATTAAAGTTAGCCGACGTTTTCAATTTTTTGATTATTTTTCTTTTATAAAATTAGAACTAAAAAATAGTTTTTAAAAATTGCACTTATAATTTTTAAATTTTTTTTTTATTTTTTTGCAATAATTTTATCAATAAAAAAAATTACAAAAATTTTTAGAGGTCGGCTAACTTAATTTTTATTCGAGAAAAACGCATTTAAAGATAAAATGATCCTATTTTAACTGCCGAGCGGCTACTCTTTAAATGGCTGTAATTCAAAAACTATTTGAGATATCGATTTGAAATTTTAGTATGTTATTTTTAAAGCTAAAATCGATTTTTTTTTAATTTCACACTTGGTGTTCCGCTTAAAAAAAAATTAAATAGAAATTTTATTCAAAAACATGAAAGCCAGTTTTTTTTCCAGCTTTTAAAAGCAAAAAAGCTGTCGAAATCTTTATCTTTTCTTTTCACGACATTTTTTATCATAAATGCGCCGTAAAAAAGCAGAATAAAAAAAAAATAAAAAAATGTTAATTTATTACCTAGTTATGGCCAAAAATAGGGTTGACCCTACTTATAAATAATAACTGAAATAAATAATTTAGTAGAGTAATTAAATTAAAAAATAAAAAATATTAACTGCAATTGGAAAGTTAAATGCCGAGATGACACCAATTACACCCACAGGGTTCCATTTTTCTAGCAATGTATGATCTTTACGTTCGGAAGGAAACAAATTACCGGGCAGCATTCGTGATAAGCCAACAGCATAATCGCAGATGTCAATGTACTCTTGAACTTCACCGACACCTTCAGCTAGTATTTTACCCATTTCCAGGGACACTAATTGTCCAAGTGGTTTCAAATTACGACGCAATTCATCACCTATTTGCCGTACTATTTCCCCTCGGGCTGGTGCTGGAAGAGACGACCAGTACGGCCAGGCTTTACGTGCTTCAGTTACAGCATTTATGGCTTCCTGAGGTGTTGATTCACGCACTTTGGCTATTATTTTACCACTCGCAGGCGATATTGACTCAATTACCTATTAAATAAATTATTTTTTGTTAATAAAAAATAATAAAATAATTAAAAAATTAAATTATAAATATTACCTTGCCAGAGCCTCCCCACCGACCATCAAAGAGACCCGGGTTCTCAATAGTCAATCCTAGTTGCTTTAGAAAATTATATTTTGAATCAGTAACAAGAGTGCGTGTTTGGTTAGACATTTTTGTATTTAAATGTATAATTAATTTGTATAACATGGCATCTATAATCTATACTATAATATAAGTAACTGAATAGAAATAATTATTATTTAAAAACTTTGTTTTAAAAACTGAGTATTTAGTTTTTAATAATGACTTTAGTTGACGGGTTATCACTCAATTTTATATAGAATAAAATATATATAATTTTGTTATCAGTGAGGGTGACTCTTATCGTGTTATTCTGCCAATGATTGTCTAAAAAACAATTTTTAGATAAATTAATTTTTTTTTTTTTTTTTTTTTTTTCTTACTATGTAACAACAGATGAGATTTCACAACACGTTCACTTTTTACTCCTTTGTGTACCTTCTTTGTTTATTTTTTTTTTTACTTATTTAGTTGATATTGATAGTGCAACGTGATGAATTTATATTTTTATTATATTATAACTTATGACTAATTGGATGTTGAGGTATTGTTAAGGAAGTAAATAAAATTTATTTTTTAAGTCGGCTATTAATCCAATTGTCACAGTACGAGATATCACGGACGAATGCGATTCTGACGTCTGGGAGGGACGTGATTTCGTTGTTGAAGCTCCGATCCTAGTGGACTCTGGTGGCGGTCAAGCAATTACATTTTATTGCAAAATGCGGGAAAATTTAAATTTCAGTGTGAGTTTAAAATTAGCAGCCAGCTGATTCTTGAAAATTTCAAGTAATTTTAAATTTAATAATTGAAAATCAATCTGAAAAATTGTACAAAAAGAGTTATTAAGTTTTTAAATGTATTTTTTTATCAATGAGAATTAATTTAGCAGCTATTTATTAATTATTAGAATTTTTCAACAAATAAATTACCAAAAATAAATGAAAAAAAAAAAAAATTGATATTTAGAAATTTTAAAAAATTTTAAATGCAATTTTTTAAAAATAGTTTTTCAGAAAAGATTTATTTGTTAAATAAAATTAAAAAATTATCAAGTGACTGCTAATTTTAATGTAATAAATTAAAGCCGAAGTAAATTTATAGAAAAAAGAAATAAATAATTTTAATTAATATTAAAAAAAAAGAAAAAATAAAAAATAATTACCAAAATATTAATTTACTAAAAATATTAGCTGTCAATCTTGGATTTGGATTATCATATTTCTTACTGCTATCCATCACTACTAATCCTTATTGATCGGCAATCTATTAACTTGGTTTTAATCACAGACGTGGTTTATGTTCATCAATATGAAATTCTAAAATGAAATATGAGTAATAAAAAAATATATATGGGTATAACTAAGTACAATCATCAATAAAAATTGCTATGTGGGTTATACATGACGAATGACGACATGTATCTGTAACTGACTGTTCATGACTGTTGAACTACTGGTCTACTACTGATTACTAAAATAATCAAACCCCTCTTCGATGTTTTTACTCATGTACAGTGACTTTATCATATGTTTGTATATACATAAATATAGATTTGTATGTTAATATATATTTACATCTACAAATATTATAATCACTTAAAGATTATAATTAATGCACTAAAATTAATAATACTGAAGTTAGGAGTCAGCTGTTAATTTAAAAAATTAACAAATAAAAAAAAATAACAGATAATTTTTAAATGTCACTAATTATCGATCGTACTGTTGTCAACTGCCATTGGTTATTTTTTCCAGATAAAATAATAAATAATTAGATAATTGACAAAGGTTGGCGTCCTTTTTCCAGGTGCGCGTATGTCAAAACAAATTAATTTTTTTTTATTACACTTGTAGTTACCGCAGGTATGTAATTTTTAATTATTTAATTTATAAAATAAATATTTAACAAATTTAACTGATGTTTTTGCATAAATATTTTTTCTTAGACGTCAAGTGAGAGCAGAAAAAGTCTGAGATGTTAAGAGGTTATGTAAATAACAACAGGATTAAATTGTCACAAGGATTTAAATGGCATTTTCTCTGAGAGCTGGTACCAATTGGTGTCATGATTTTCCTAAACTCGCTAGAGAGTCAGGATTTTATTTTAATGTTCATCGCAATAAAGTTAGAGTTGATTGGAATCGGATAAGTAAGTCGAGTAGCAATCAAGAGTGTCCCAGTTTTTGGTCTTTTGTGATGTTGACTCTATATATATCTATCTATATATATTTATTTATTCTACTACGTAATTCTCTAATTTATGAATTATAGCTATTTAAGTATTTATCAATTTTTTGTGATTTTTATCTATATCATAAATTTGTTCAATTTTTTTTTTTTTTATTTAAATATTCACTTGTGTAAAAATTATTAATGAATTATTACACGTAAATTTTTTATTAAATAATTTGAATTTTATTAATAAATTTTTATGAGAATCAATTTAGCAGATAGTAATTATTTAAAAAAATTTTTTAAAAAAAAATTATGGCAAAAAAAATGAGAACAAAAAATTGACATTTAAAAAATTAAAAAAGTAAAAAATGCAATTTTTCGGAGCAAATTTATTTGTTAAAAAAAAATAAAAAAATTATAATAGCGACAGCTAATGTCATTAAATTTTTATAGCTTTTTTAAAATTTTTTTTAACAAATAAATTTTTTCAAAAAATTATTTTTTTAAAAATTGCATTTTTTATTTTTTTAAATTTCTACATGTGAATTTTTTTACCATAATTTATTAGTTAAAAAAAAATTATAAAAAATCTTCTAAATTAATTTTCATTTTCTACATTTTTTAGTACTTATTTTTTTTATGATTTATTTTATCTTTTTAGATAAAATTTTATATTCTTAAAAAATTATGAAATAATATATTACTTACTTAGATCAGCTTGAGAGTAAAAAATAAATAATACTATTTCTTCTTATCTTAATAATAAAAAAAAAATTAAAAAGATCAAAAACTGGAGCATAATTAATTTTGAATAAATAAATTAAAAAAAAATTTTTTTTTTTTCAGGTTCTATAGACATAGACCGGCTGATACGTGAACGAGATTTTTCAACGATAGACGAGAACATAAATAACGTAGTAGATTACAATTTAGAAAGCGAGTATGACATAAAAATCCTTGATTCAAATTTTGTAAAATTATTCCGACTTGCCCAATTGTCCGTGGAGTACTTACTTTATTGCAAGCAGTACCTAGACCATAGTGTAATAATTTTAAAAGATGAACTGCGTTTGAAGCTGGAAGACAACGTGAAGCTGAAGAAAAATTTAGCAGCCGCTGAAGATTCTGTAAAAGAATTGAAAGAAAAATTGCGTGAAAATTATAAATTATTCGAGAAGACATTAACAGACTCTCGAGGAGAAGTTCACAAGTGTCCTTATTGCCCGAAATCATTCAAGTCTGCTATTTTTACGAATTTACATATCAACAGGCGGCATTCAAACTCACCACAGGTGTCTATTTTGTCGCCCGTACACGATCAATATAAAGCAGAAACCGAGAAGCTTCACAATGAAATAAAAACACTCAAGGAAAGACTCAACCAGACTGAGAGAATTGTCAGAAATGAATCTAGTAAATTGTACGAGAGTATCGAGCTGCGGGAGCGAGATAAATATGAAAAAAACTTGGAGGTAAAAAATAATCATCAGGATAAGATAGAGGAAGAACACCGTAAGTACCGGGAAGAAATAAGTAATTTGACTTCTATGTTATTCAGTGAAATAAAAAATCTTAAAGTTGAAGATAAGAAATCTCAAGTGGATGAAACCGAAAAATTTAAACATTTGCTCAAGAGCCAGGAGGATGAGTTGATGAAATTGCGCGATCAAGTGCAAGAGCTCTCGCTTGATAAATCCAAACCTGATATCGAAGGTATACAGATTAAATTAAAGGCCCAAGAAGAGTACTGGCAGGCGAAGCTAAATCAATTGGAGGATCAACACGCTAAAGATATCGAGAAGTTATCTAATCAATTACAAATTACGCAAGACTCAGCAATGTTGATCAGAGATGATTATGTAAGTAAAATAAGTGATCTTGAAGAGCGATCTTTAGACAGCGGGAGGTTCCTCAGTCCGAAGATTTCGCCTGCGCGTCGCAGAAGAAGAGCTGAAAATTTTGTTACTAGTTTGGTAGAAAGAGAAAGACCCTCGGAGTTTAATAAATTAAGAGAGGTTGATAAGTCTAGATCTGATAGCGATGAATCGATAAATAAATTCCGGAAAATACTGGTCACTTCTGCTGATGTTCATGATAATGTTCAGCAGAAAGTGGGTTTTAAAAATGACATTGTTTTAGGCAACGGAGGTAAGGAAATTAATTTTAATTCTTGGACTGTTAATGATGTTGGTGTTAAGAAGCTGGACCAAAGTATTGAGAAGAAATTTAATATTAAAGATAGTTTTAAGCCAATTGCAAGTCAAATCAAAGAAGAAAAAAATAGGATGGATGTTTCGAGCGAAGAAAGCGAGTCTGATTCAAGAACTAGCTCAGAATCTGGAAGCTCGGGAAGTGAATCTGGATCTGAGTCGGAAACTGAGACTGAATCTGAAGACTCAGAAGAAACTGAGTCGGAAGAAAAGGTTGCTGTTAAAAATTTTAAAACCAAAGAAGATGATAAAACCAAAGAAGATGATAAAACCAAAGAAGATATCAGAAAAAAAGTCTGGGAAGACTTTGAGCAGAAATTAAGAGACCTGGGGATTGATCCAGACTGCGATGAGATCTCCGAAGAAATTTATAAGCGCTCGATGGAGATGGTGAAGCACCACCGCAATCTCTCCGCGAGAAAGTTTGGGAAATTTGAAGAAATACGTCGGAGAATTCTCAACCAGTTGCATGATAAATTTCCCAGGCATGAAGTTAGAAAATCGCCGCTTAGAAAACTTGTAAGCAGTGTTAAGTCGCGGGCTGTCAAGGCGTTTAGCAATCCTTCACCTAGTCAAGAACACGTGCCTAAATTAAAGTCTAAAGTGATGAGTCCTGAGAGAAGCGTGAGTAATAAATTTAATATGGAGCTGCTGCCTAAGAAGATCAGCCAGCAGGAGCTGCCGGTGAGGAGAGGAAGCCGGGATGCTAACCCGATGTCGCCTAGTCATGAAAGGTACACACCTAGTCCTAGTAAAAATAATGCAAAGCCTTTTAGTCCAGAGCCAATTGTCGACACTAAATTTTCGCACTCTTATGAAAGTATTAAAGATTACATGAGAGATCTTGGGAAGAAATCTTCCCCTGCTTTTGGGTCACCTCTGAGGTCGCCGTACTTGAACAAGGCTCTAGCGACCTCTACACCGCACAGAGCCGAGATAAATGTACTTCCTAGTCATCGCGCGTCTGTTTCTGATTTGTCTAGTCCTGTTGCGAAGCCACGTGAGTTTAGTTTACCCAGCTCGCCTAAGAACAGCAAGAGTGTTCTGAAAACTACCAGTGGATCCACTGGCAGCTTGGTCAAGAAGAAAGTTCTGTTTGATCTTGAACCAATGACAGACACTTCGGAGAAGATTGACAAGCCAGAGTCTAATGGAGTTATTTCTTCAATTTCTAAAAATAAAATTAATGATGAAAATGATGACAGCGAAAGTGATTATGAAATTTCGAGTATTTCTGAAGAAAAATCCGATTTTAAAATACTTGAGCCAGTTAATAATTCTAATATTGTTTTAAAAACGTCACAGAGTGAAAAAATAGCACAGATATCACGGAAAATAGAATCTCAGTTGAGTTTGACGAGACACAAACCTGCTGGGGCGGTAGAAGCTATGTTCAAAGGTTTTAATCTGCATGAAGATGATGATGATGATGATGAGTCTTTGGCTGGATTCTCGGTAGACAGAAACAATGTTAATGTACAAAGTTTTAATAAGGTGATTAAACTTCCGCAACCTACTCCACGAACTCAAAGACTTCGTGTGAGTTCGCCTGATAAATCTGCTGACAAAGATTCTAATTTAGATAATGACATTGATGAAATACTTTGCTTAGAATAAGATTTATTTTAGTTAATAATTATTTATTTATTTATTTATTTATTACCTGATCGCACAAATTTGAATAGCTTGTTGGGTTTGTTTAATATTTTTTTATAGTTATTTTTTACTGAGGAGTGCCTTCTAAGTCACTGAGTGTGTACAAAATTTTTTTTAATAAAAATAGTGACTTAATTTAGTCAAGGTTTTTTATTTTTGTTAATTAATTATGTACAGTTGATTTAATTGGGGGGGATTTAGGGAAAAATTGAGGAATATTTAACCCTCTTTCCAATTGTAAGCACATTGAGCACATCTGTAGAAAAGAGTCATAGGCTCATCAGCGGAGCGCGTTTGAAGCTGCATGAAGTAAGCTCGCTTGTGTGAACAAGTAGGACAAGTTACTTCGGTTGAGTCGACGTTTTTCCAGGCTTCTTCACCACCAAGGACATCGTCGATTTCTTTCAGCTTAGGGTAATTTCTTGTTGATATTTTTCGGGTTACTTTGAATATGTACGGGCAAGTTGGACACTCCAGGCGCATTTGGCGGTCTTCTTCGATTTGAAGAGCGTTTCCACATGTTGGGCAAAATAACAACATTTTTCTCTAAATAAAATTAAAATTAGTTTTTGTAATATTTATTTTAGATTTTTTAATAAATTTTAAGTCTAAAAATTAATTTTTTTTTTATTTTTGTAACAAAAAAATGAAAAAAAAAATTTTATTGAAAAAATTAGAACTGCAATTTTTTTAATAATGCTGAAGTTAATGAAAATGAAGTTAGCAGACATTTCAAAATTTTTAGAAATTTTTTTTTTTTTAATTTTACTTAAAAAATTAAAAAAAAAAATTGTCACATGTAAAAAACTTAAAAAACTATGAGTGCAATTTTTTATAAATATCTTTTGAGTTGTAATTTAATTAATAAAAATAATCAAAAATTTTTAGACGTCTGTAAACTTCAGTGTCATCTGAAGTTAGCCGTCAGCTGTCAATTTAAAAATTTTTAATAACAAATCAATTACAATAAAAAAATGCTTCTAAAAATTTTCACTTGTAATTTTTATTAATTTTCACATGTTGAATTTTTTAAATAAATTTTTTTAATAATAATTGCATTGTTATAAAATTTTAAAATAATTTTTAATGTCTGCTCACTTCAGTGTCATTTTTTTAAAAATAATTTTTTGGAAGAAATTTATTTGTTAAAAAAAATTAAAAAATTGTCAAGTGACAGCTAACTTTAATGTCATGTTAATTTCAATATCATAATAACAACAATCGCACAGAAAATGAATGTGAAAAATTCAGATTAAAAAATTCAGCGTCTGCAATTATGTTTATAAAATTAATATTTTTAATTAAGTAAGAAAAAATTGATTATTTACCTTGATTAATAAATTTTATTTGTTGAGAATAAATTTTGATGATATTTTTATAAGAAACTTGTATCACAACAAACTTTAATCCATGTGATTTGTGATAGTTGACTTTTTTTAGGTTATATGAAAAACTTAACTAGGAAAAGATAAAGAAGAAATCTGAATTTATCTTTTACCAACATAATGGCGGGATACTTAATAAATTTTGATTTATTAATAAAATATGTATAAATAAATTAGACATTAATTACAAATAAAAAAAATATATATTTAATAAAATAATAAGTTACTTTTAAAACAAAAAATTTTAACTAATAAATAACAAAAAATTTATTTAACCTTCAACAAAATTCCGATATTTTTTTTCATATTTATTATAATACTGAAGTTAGCGGTCAGCTGTGAATTTAAAAAAATTTTTTTAACAAATTAATTACAATAAAAAAATTCTTCTAAAATTTTTTATTAATTTTCACTTTAAAAATTTTTTTTTAATAATTTAATTCCAAAAAAATTTTTAATATCTGTCAACTTCAGTGTTATTATTTATTTATGACCTCTAGAAAGAAATTAAATAAATAATTATCATTGATAAGGACAAAGTAACTCAAAAACATTAGCCCCGAAGCATTTTAACGGATGATTAGCTATCAAAAATTTGAGCAAAGTGTCATGAATGTCATTATCAGCAGGAACATCCGGAAGAAGACTATTAACAATAGGAATGATTTTAGCGAATGGTAGCTTCGAATTTTCCAAATTGTGTACAATAAGATAACTTTCCGCGTCTTCTTCAGTCATGGACGAAGAATTATCAGCAGATTTATTAGCAACTTTGTCAAAAGTCTCGGATATCTTGTCGACTATCATAACAAACCCGCTCCTAACATTGGACTGCATCAGAGTTTGAAATTCTTGACTCTCCAGCAAATCAAGAGTAATATTCAGAATATCTTCTAGCTTAGCATTATTTTCGATGTTCAAGTTCTGTGGAAACACGTACTGTCTAAAATTCTTGACCGGGTCTCCAGATTTATCATCTAAAATACTGGACATAATGCCTAAATAAATTTGCTCCAGTTCTTTTAAATTAAATTCGTCTTTCAGCGAAATAGACCTCAGCACTTCTTCAACTTTTCTTTTTACAAACAACGACAACTGCTGGATACCTCCATCCATGAAGTAATTGGTCAAATTTAAATAAATTTCCTGGATCCTTTTAAGCTCACGCTCTTCGTCGGGCTTAGAGGAGGTATCAAACATCGATGCGCTGATTATATTCATTTGGAGCCGCATGATTAGCACCAGCATTATGTCAGCGTAAATAATTAATACGGACTTACAAATAGAATTAACTTTTAATTCGTTCCAACAGGCTATTTTATCACAATTGCCGGCTTTCAGCTGGTCCACTATTTCTTGACAGCGGATTAATTTCAGGACTGAATTTTTAACACACCTTCCCAGGTTTAAAATTGCTTGGGCACATGATTTTTCAGTGCACTCGTAATGCTGCTTTCGCTTTGAATTCAACATCCTTTGCTGCACTTCTTGCTTGTGCCATTCTATTATTTTATATTTACTGTACTTTAAAAGACCAAAGTAAGTGCCAACGATAGCTCCGCCGATGGCCAACTTGCGACTGTGTCTTCTCAGAAAATTACGTATGCTTCCAAACATATTTATTTTATAAAAAATACTGCTTTAATGGCACTGAGGTGAATTCTCGAAGAAATTTTATTAAAAACTGTTGTTAGGTACTATTTTCGTGTCGCTGTTGATATAGTTGTTTTTTTTCAGATTCATAACATTAGTTTTAATCTAGAAAAAAAAATTTATTTATTTTAATGACAGTAACACAGCTTTACTCCAGATTACTCAACTCTATTCAATTTTTTTTTGTTTAATAATATTTTATTCGGCAAAATCAAAACTGTACTCAGAATTTCTCAGCTCTGTGCAATTTATACTCCAATAAAATAATTTAATAAATTTTAAAAAAAATTTTCACTGTATATAGATATATAAATTATATATAATTGAGTAAAGTTGACATTGAATAAAATTTGTAAAACAATAGAATTTTATTTTTTAAGAATAAAATTATTTAGTAATGTTTTTTTTTTAATTTATTTTAAGTAAACATATTATTAAACAAAAAAAAATTAAATAGAGATTTTTAAAAGCGCGTCAACACTTATAAAATACTATTGACTCGAGATATAATTGAATAAAGTTAGTATCGAGTAGTGAAAGAATTGAGTCAAGTTTTTTTTTTTTTTAAAGTTATTCAATTTTTTAAGTTGAGTACAGTACGTCGCAGAATTGAGTAATCTGGAGTAAAAATGTGTTACTGCCATAATTATAATACTAAAGTTAGCTGACGTTTCTAATTTTTTTATTTATTTATTTTTTTTTTTTTCATTTATTAAATTAGAACAAAAAAATAATTTTTTAAAATTGCACTTCAAGTTTTTTAAGTTTGTTACAAATGAAAATTTTTTTGTAATATTTTTATTCATTAAAAAAAATAATAAAAATTTTTAGATGTCGGCTAACTTAATTTTCATTAAATAATTGATGACACTGAAGTTGACAGACATTAGACATTTTTTTATAATTTTATACCAATTAAATTATTATGAAAAAAATTATGTGGAAATTTTTTAGAAGCTTTTTTTATTGTAATTGATTGGTTATAAAATTTTTTAAAATTGACAGTTGTCAGATAACTTCAGTGTTGTAAATAATGTTTGTGTAATATTTATTACCTTTGGAAGAATATGTCTCGTTGTATTGGAGTGAAATTTTGTTTATTAATTTTAATTAGACGGTTTTGAAGATGATAGAAATAAATAAAGATTTGATGTTCGTAATAACAACGTGGTATATATAAATATATTCTGTTAGTTCAACAATAACTAACTTAGTTGTACATTTGTCAGCTGGAGTAATAATAATAATAATAAGAAGTTATAAACAACGCCACTGGGGAACTGAGCTGCCGCCTTGCGGCCAAAAAATATATTAGAGCAGTAGATAAAACAGAAAACTATTATTTCAAAACACTCCCACGCCCATTCAGTGCTTGTTGACATTATGGTAGTGAACATGGATATTTTTAAATTACCAATAATAATATTATTATTTACAAAAAATACTTTTGTATTAACTGAAGAAGAATTTTGTTCGATTGAGAAGCCATCATGTTCTGACGGAAAACAACTTGAAGAGTTAAGCGGTAACCTCGAATTTTTTTTGTTTATTTATGTTAATGACAGTTAATTGTATACATAACAATTATTCAAATTTTTTAATAAAAAAATTGATAGTAAATTATAAAAAGTTTGGATTAAAATTTATGACATTTAATTTAGCTGTCACTTTACAATTGTTTTAATTTTTTTTAACAAGTAAATTATAGCAAAAAAAAATTATTAAAAAAATGGACTTGTAGAAATTTTAGTAAATTAAAAATGGAATTTTTTTTAAATAATTTTTTTGTTACAGAAAATTAAAAAATTGTCAAGTGACAGCTAACTTTAATGTCATTTAAAATTTTTAAGAAATAATTTTTTTTTACAAATCAATTATTTTAAAAATATTAAAAAAAAATTTTTTTTAAATATTGCAATTTATTTCTTCTTTAAAAAAATTTATATTTATCGAATTTTTCTCTAAGCTTAATAATAATTAAAAAAAACTCTGAGAATTATTTACCGGGCTTTGATTGAAATAGCAAAAAAAATGTATTCAATAAAAATTGTATTTTCTGGTAATAAATTATTATTATTAGTATTATTATTATTTTCAGATCTTGATAACAATTACAAGGACTATTATGACTTAATAGCAAGAGCTGAGGATGATTACAAGGAGTGTGAAGCGAAAAAATGCGGCTGCTTTACTGACGTTATCTCCGAAGATCTTGAGCCATTTAAATCAGAGGGTATCAGTAAAAAATTGATTGATTATTCATTATCCAGAGGAACTATTTATCAGATAATAAATGGAGAATTATTCAGATCTAAAGAATGCATGTTTCCATCAAGATGTGCCGGAATTGAGCACTTTATTAATAAAATCATCGCTAATGTGACCGACACTGAGTTTCTGATTAACACCCGAGATTATCCTCAATCAAGCAGACACTTTGGGACTGCGCTGCCCATATTTTCTTTCAGTAAAGTAATTTTTTAGTGGTTCTTAAAAACCAGCTTATTTATTCGCTAAAAAATAGTCAATAAGTCGTTGAATAATTAATAGTAACAATTTTTTTTTAGACTCCGGAGTATTATGACATCACTTATCCTGCCTGGTCTTTCTGGGAAGGAGGCCCTGCCATCTCATTGTACCCCCGTGGGCTTGGTAGGTGGGACCAGCACCGCAAATCTTTGGACAAAGCCAGTCAGGAAAATCCTTGGGACGAGAAAAAATCACAGGCGTTTTTTCGCGGCTCAAGAACTAGCTCCGAACGTGATAATTTAATTTTGCTGAGTCGGGAACAACCGGAACTGGTTGATGCTCAGTACACAAAAAATCAGGCCTGGAAGTCTGACGAAGTAATACAAAAAAAAATTTTTTTTTAGTAGAGTCAAAATTTTTGCTGCAAATAATATTTTTGTCATAATATAAAAAATTTAATAATTAATTGTTATTGTGAGTTTGCCGCAAAAATCTTGGTGCTATTTATGAGTAAATTAAATGCTAAAAAATCAAAGATGTGAAATTGATTGATTTATTTAATTCAGGATACACTTCATAGACCTCCAGCTCCAGAAGTTTCATTAGAAAATCACTGCAAGTACAAATATTTATTCAATTATCGCGGAGTAGCAGCTTCATTTAGACACAAACATTTATTTTTGTGTAACTCCTTGGTCTTCCATGTCGGTGACGAGTGGACTGAATTTTACTACTCTGCAATGAAGCCTTGGATTCATTATATTCCAGTTTCCAGCGATGCTAGCAAACAGGAACTCGAGTGAGTATTTAAAAAAAAATTTTTTTTTATGTATACTTAAATAATTTATTTTATTTAATAAATTTTTATCTTACAGACGACTGATTAAATTTGCACAAGACAACGATGAAATATCACGAAAAATAGCTCAACGTGGTCGTGATTTTATTTGGAAGAAATTACGAATGTCGACAATAGACTGCTATTGGAAAAAATTACTACAAAAATACACAAAACTTCTTACTTATAAGCCAATAAAAAGAGACAACATGCAACCAATCAATCGGAGATGACAGTCACTCCAAAATAATTATGACTTTAGTTAAATTGCACTGTATTTTCTCAAATATTGACATTTTTTAAGATATAAGCTCATCCCGATGTTACACTCATCAAGAGCTTTCATTTGAGTACCCACATGCATTTTCATATATTTGTCACATATATATATAAATATATGAAAAATTGATGTGGGTACTCAAATGAAAGGTCTCTGGAATGTTAGTCCTGAAAAGGAAACAAAAAATTGATTTTATCATGTGACTATTCTCGACATAAAATTTTTCTTATTCTCTTAATTAAAAAAAAAATATCACAAGTACAGTGAATAAAATAAAAAAGACAATATAAAATTCAAGTAGATTTATTGATATGTAGTTTTAAGTGACTATATGAATTTATATTACAATGCATGTCAGTAAAAATATTTTTATATATAATATACAAGTATATAATTATTATTAATTAATAATAGAAACTATAATTAATAATCCTTTTTTTTAAAAAAAAAAAAAAAAAAAAAAAAACAAAAGTAAATCGCGTATAAAAAAATCATTCGAATTATTTAATTAAAAAAAAATCGGGAGAGTACAGTTATTAAGTACTAAATTTATGATCCATAATTAAAATAATGAAAAAATAATAATTAAATGGACGTATTAGAGGTAAATTAATACTTGATGATTATATTCTAAATAATAACATTTTAAAAAATTATAGATGCACGTCGAACACAAAAAAGTATTATCATTCACCAATTGGATTGTTTTATAAAAATATTTTTTTTTCATAAATATCAATACTATTCATTTAATTAATTAACAAATGATTTATTTCATAAATTAATTAATTAAAGGAAAAATTATTTGAGACCCGTCAATTTACTAAAATAAATTGTTGATTATTCTATTTAATTCGGCGGCAGTGTAACAGGCCTTACTATTTTTTTTTTTTTTTCCAGTTAATTTGTAAAACTTAATTAAACACTATACGTATGTTTATAATTTTTACAATTAAACTTAACAATAATCTGAACATGTCAACAATCATACACATTATTAAAGAGTCTTCAATGAGGATATATTACAAAATTTAATATTTAATTTAGACATTAGACGTAAAAAATAAATATCCTACGTAATTATACAGGTCTTAGTGATAATCAGAGCCGTCGCAGCGATGGCTAGCCTCAGGAATCCCCTCGAGAAGATATCACCAGCTCCAGAATTAGCAGAGTCTTGATTCGAGGACGTTACTAGTTCATCAGTACTTCCTGTGATATACGATCAATTTTTTTTTTTATTTAACAAAATTTATTATTTTAAAATAAATAAAATCGAATGCAAGCTTCTTTTTTAGTGCCAATACGATATGAAGATGATTGATCGTAAATAATCGCACGAAGAAACTCATTAATTTAAATTTTATTCACACTGCGTTGAATAAAATAATAAATCCTCATTAGCATTCAGCAACTTATCGATGCAGAGGGTAATAAAGAAACACTCAACACTCTAAGGAACTTACGAGCCGGTTGGTTTGGAACTTTAATATCTTCTTTAGCTTTCTACGTCCTTTATTTATTTATTTTTATTCATTTACTTATTCTTTATTATTTATGTGGCACGTTTCAGGCCTCAGCCGATTTAATTCCTTTATAAACAAAATAAAAAGCTTCATTTGTCAAATCCAAATAATCCATACCGCAGGTTGTTTTCTTCTGTAAAGGTTATTATTTATTTATTTATTTATTTTTTTTTTTTTGTTAATCTAAAGCTGCTTTAATTTAAATATAAGTTAGTAATTAGAGTTAGTTTATAAAACAAAGAAGAATATTAATGGAAATGAAACAGAGACCTCTAGCACCATTAATGCGTATTAAAAGAAGAATATAAATATAATTCTATGCTTAAATATTTATATATTTACTGGTAAACTGGATGACGGCATTTCATTGGCGATTTTATAATAAAAAATTTGATTACGTAATTTTTTTTAACAATTAATTATGTAAATATTTAACGCCTGGCTAATGTGGGGGCTCGTTTTGTTTGTTAAGAAGCTAAATTGTTGTTTACAATATATAATAAATAATTATTATCTAATAATAATACAAAACGTATGATTGTTAGTCTATAAAAAATTATGCGGTGGTAATTTTAACTGCAATTAAATAAATTAATAGTTAGTACCTCCACCTGTACTGACTTGACACATCATCTCGATCGCTTCGAGTTTATTATTATTTATTCATCTTTTTGTTGGTGAATAATAACAGACAGTTATCATTTTTTTGTCGCGACTGTGAATATTTTTTTTAATAAAAAAACGTGAGATCAAAGAGTGACATCGGTACAGATACCACCGGAAGTTGTAGAGCTGATTGAATTCACAGGATGAGACAGTTATAAACTCAAACTGTATACACGTGTAATATTTCTATTTTTTTTTTTTTTTTGTAATTAAAAAAAAATTGAACTTATTTTTGTATTGTTTTTTACACATAATTAAAGCTAAGTAAGCCCCAAACATTAGCCAGGTTTTTAAAATTATCCAAAGCAGATTTTTGCTTAATAAAATAATATTAAATTCAAGTAGACTTGATCTCCAATAAACTCAAGTACCTGTATCAAACATGATCTCTCCGTCATTTCCTTTATCATAGTCATCGCTAAGGAAATCACCGCCGTTATTTTCCAAGTTTCCATTTTCTGAAGGGTCTACTGAGTAATTATTTTTCCATGCGATATTACCTAGTGTCCCTCGACTCGCTGATTTGCATCCGAACCACCAGAATGCTGTCGCTCGTGGAAACGCTGGGTCAGCTACGTCCACCTATAAATCAATTAATTTAAAAAAAATAAAATTAGACTAACTTTAATTTCATAAAAAAATTATAATAAAGTTAGCCGATATTTTTGATTTTGTTTAATTTAATAAATTAGAACTAAAAACTATTTATAAAAAATTGCACTTATAATTTTTGAACTTTTTTACAAATGAAAAAATTTTTTTTAATAATTTTTTCAATGAAAAAAATTATAAAAATTTTTAGATGTCAGCTAACTTTATTTTCATGAATAATTCAGGTAATTATTTACAAGTAGGGTCAATCCCATTGTGTGGAATAGCTAAGTGAAAAATAAACAATTTTTAATTTTTTTTAATTATTTTTTTTACGGCGCATTTATAATAAAAAATGTTGTGAAAGAAAAAAAAATAGTTTTTTTTTGCTTTTAAAAATTGGAAAAAATATTGGCTTTCATATTTTTGAATAAAATTTTTATTTTCTTTTTTTTTCATGTTTTTGATATATTTTTTTTTTTTTGAAAAATGTATAAATAAACAAACAATTAAAAAAAAAAAATTTTCTATGGCCAAAATGGGGTTGATCTTGCTTGTAAATAATTATCAAAATAAAAATTAAAGATCTTACCGAGAATGTCCGGTCGTTAAACCGATAGTACGCATTATCTTTGAAGAAATACGTGTACCCGTGATACGTGAGCGCCGCGTCCATATTATTGGGCACTCCTTCCCAATTAGAAATAAGTTTCGGGTAAGTGCTTTTAACTGGCGGCCGTTGAGCAGGATCAAATCTCCAGAATTTAGTTCCCTTGTAGAAATAAATTTTTCCGTTTCCCGTCCACACGGTGACGGCGTCAATGTTGTCGGGAATTCCAGTGAATCCCTCGCTGATATCCTTCGGATAATCACCGTCGATTCTCTTGCCGACGTACCTCCAGTACTTAGACCCCTGGATAAATAATAAAATAAAAAATAAAATTAATAACATTGTTAAATAATTGACTATCTAGAAATATGTAGGAACTTGTAACTATATTTATCAATAATTGAATTGAATAAATGAATAATAAAATAAGCGACCGAGTTGCCTTGAAGAAATAAGGTTTTCCATTTTTATACGTGAAGGCAGCATCGATTTTTCCTGGCAATCCCTTCCAGGAACTACTTATCAGTCTAGGATACCCACTGGCTACACCGTCGTCCGTTAACTTCCAGTAGTAATCGCCTGTAAATCATTTCCGGTTACTGTACTATTATTTTTACTATGCTTGGTTGTAAAATACTACTGTGTAATTAGTAATTGCAAAGATGAATTTTTTATTTTTATCCTGAGGTGGATTTATGCATTATTTTTTGAGCTCTGTAATTAGTTTGTAAGACAATTGATAATTTAGGATCAAGTCTATTTACCTTTGAATACGTATGTATGACCCTCTGCGGAATTGAACATTGTGTCTACTTTCGAGTCTGTGCACAATACGGAATCTTCTTCGCCAGTTGGGCTCGAGGTTGTACGCTGGTGGACTTCTGTGCCAGCCACGTCGTTACTTTTAGGACCGTATAATGCCTGAATTCAATAAATATTATTTATTATTAATAAATTAATTTTTTTTTGTATATTTTTAAGATCAATAAAAATAAATACGTCAAATTTTTACAAAGTTTAAAAATATAAAAATTAATGCTACTGATATTGACAGACATCTGATCATTTTTTTAATAAATTAATTATTACAAAAGAAATTTAAGATAAAATTTTTTATAAAGAAAGTTAAAAAAATTATTATGCAGTTTTATAAAAACATTTTTTATTATTGATTTATTAGCTAAATAAATGATGAGTGAAATTTTTTATTTTAATTTTTTTTTAATAAGAAAAAAAAAAAACTAGAAATTTTGAAATGTTGGCTAATTTAATAAAATAAATTTAATTTTTATACTAAATAAAACTAAAAATTAAATTACACTAATGAAATTATTAAATACTTGACAATTTTTTAATTTTTATTTAAAAATAATAGCTCAAAAAATCTATTTTTACGAAATTGCATTTATAATCTTTTAGAGATCTTTAAAATGTAATTTTTAAAATAAATTTTGAGATTATAATAAAGTTAGCCGAACTAAAAAATATTTAAAAAAAAATAGACTTATAGTTTTTGAATTTTTTTGTAATAATTTTTTTAATAGAAAAATTATAAAAATTTCTAGATGTTAGCTAACTTTATTTTCGTAATTTTGAATGATATAATTAATTTGTAAAATATTTTCTATTAATTTCAGTATTATAAAATTGAAAATTTTTAAATTTTATTTACTAAATAAATTTATTTTTAAAAAATTACATATTTAATTATTTAAAATTTTTACATGTCAATTTTATTTACATTTTTTTTTTGCTATAATTTATTTGTGAAAAAAAATTATTTTTAATAATCAAATGTCTGCAAAATTAATTTTGATTATTCAATAATCGAAAAACTGAAAATAACTTACTTGAATCCCATAAATGTCATCATTATCAAGGAGAAAATTAGGCTCATATCCGCGGTAGAAAGGTGCCATCAGCGCAGCTTTGATATCGCTGTGACTAAGACCCAGAGAATGACCAAATTCATGAGCGGCTACTTGGAACAAATTGGTCCCGCGATAACTGTTAATGGACCAATGCTCAGAATCATCGAAGTGTGCATCGCCGCCGTAAACCGGGAAGTAAGCGTGAGCAAGAGTTCCACCTGGACCGTCAAATGGATCGCCGTCTCCGTGTTCCCCGCGTTCGAATCTTATGTCAATGTGTACCTGTCCGGACTTTTTCTGGGTGAAAGTCAGGTCCGTGTACTCTGACCAGACTGCAAAAGCACGGGCAATATCTTTGTCCACTGATGCTTTATCCAACGACCTTGGATACTTGCTTATTTTGTACGTGAGCTTTTTCACTCGCCATCTTGATCCTGCCAATGGAAATAAATATTAATCATCACTGCTGTGCTCAGATATAAATATTAAATCTATAGATATATATATTTAATTTTATGTTTATAAAAAAAAACCTTGACACTTTCCTGAAGATCAATCTTATCGTTTATCAGGAATTATTGCACACGCAAACTACCAGCTACCGGACAAAATTTAATGCTAGGTAAGAACTGTAAGTACCGTATGTACACGTGTTCTTTTGCTTACAATGATGAATTTATATTTTGATGTTTTTTTTTTCCGTAATTTCGAATAAAAAATAATGATGCAAAATATTAGCAGGCATTAAAAAATTTTTATGAAATTAAATATTAGCCAATGAAAAATTTAATTACAAATAAAGAAAAAATTTTTTTATTTGCATGGATAGTTTTTTTAATTTTCTACAGATAGATTTATTTTTTTTTATTTTTTTTTGTGATAATTTATTCAATAAAAAACATTTTGAAAATTTTGACATGTCTAATAAATTTTTGTTTATTATTTTTTTTTAATAATTTAATCTACATTATTAAAAAAATAAGAAAAATAATTTTTTTTTAATTGCAGGGATAGTTTTTTCAATTTTCTACACATAGATTTTTTTAAAAAATTTTTTTTGTGATAATTTTTTCAATAAAAAATATTTTGAAAATTATGACATGTCTAATAAATTTTTGTTCATTATTTTTTTTAATAATTTAATCTACATTATTAAAAAAATAAGAAAAATATTTTTTTTTTAATTGCAGGGATAGTTTTTAAAATATTCTACAAGTGGAATTTTTTTTTTAAATTTTTTTGCAATAATTTTTCCAATAGAAAAACATTCTAAAAATTGCCA
The DNA here is from genome assembly GCA_000956155.1 of Cotesia vestalis. Taxonomy (NCBI): domain Eukaryota; kingdom Metazoa; phylum Arthropoda; class Insecta; order Hymenoptera; family Braconidae; genus Cotesia; species Cotesia vestalis. The sequence continues at coordinate 21,980 of JZSA01006815.1, read as the reverse complement.
GATGTCTGCTAATTTTATTATAACAAAAAATATTAGCTTATTAACTGTTGCGTGTTATTGCGGGATGACTACGAGCGATTTGCCCTTATGCAATGACATACAGAGTAACTACTACATATTTAACATCCACTGAGAATTGAGTTGAGTTAAATAGAATTTATATCAACGGTAATTACTGGAGGTGCTCATAAAACGCTTAGTAACATGATCTGTTGCACAATCACTGCTTGTAGGTAATGCGCGTGATAATTAATTTTTTTTTTATTTGAATTTTAACAATTTGTCTTCAAGTATTTTGGTAAGTTTGACATTTTTAATTTGTAATAATATTTACTGTTAATTTTTGTGTATTTAATTTTTTTTTTTTTTGAGCTCAAGACTATTCAAAATTAGCGGAGATCCGTTGAGGTGATTGACATTAAGGAAGAAATGGTTGTTGTCATTTTTTTTTTCTTGTAAATATTTAAAAATCTATCGTTCAACAGTGGATCGATGGAAATCGATTCGTCTATCTGTTCATGGTTGAGTGGATTGCTCTGGTTGTGTCATGCACGAGAAACGCAATTGACCAATAAATTATACTAGGGAAATCACGTGGATGACAAAACGTGAGGTCGTCGGAAAAACGGTATATCGAATTGTTTTCGAATCTAATTTAGACTAATGTAATAATAAGCACAGTAAATAGAGAAATCGATAGTCTTTTTCGTAATATTTTATATTGAACAAACATTTGATTAAAAAAAAAATAATGTTTGTAAAGAATATTAATTAAAAATGTTTTTATATATTTAATTAGATACGTAGCTTTTAATTCTAAATTATGATATTAAAGATAGCAGAAAATTCTCATTTTTTTTTATTTTTACAATAAAAAAGTACTAAATGGTCTGCAGAGTCGTAGGCAGTGTGCTGACTTAATTCATTTTTACAAAACAATTAATGGATATATCGATTCCCCTGAAATCTTGGAACAGTTTAGATCCCGATTCAATAAAATCATTTATTTCTGTAATTAAAATTTTATATGCATCTAACCAATCAGCGTATGTTCTATCAAAATAAATAAATTAATTAAAAAATTTCTAAATCATTTTAATGAAAAAATATTGAAGTAGTAAATTAATGTACGCTTAATACTGATATTAATTATCTTCGCAGGCAAAAAAAAAAAATTTTTTTTAAATTAAGTTTAGCAATTATTTGTATTTCTTCACAAATGTTTAAAATATCATTTATAGTAAAAAATTTTGCGTCAAAAAATTTTGTTTTAAATATTTAACACTTTCATATGTAGATTTAACATTTATGGTGTAAAATTAACACTAAAAAATGTTAAATATTTAAAATAAAAATTTTTAACACAAAATTTTTTGACGTAATGCCGCAAAATTTTTTACTGTGTATCAATAGAAGAATATAAAAAAAAATTACAAAGCTTCATTAAAATAATTAGACTACATTTTTTTAGGTGAAATTATTTATATAAATTTTTTTAAATAAAAATCATTAAATGATATTTTTAAAAAATAAATTTTTTGTGTTTAAATAATAATAATACCTTGCAACGCATAACGTTTTGATCTGCCATCAGTGCTAGCTCCGACTTTATCTTTGACTCCACATCTTGGCAAAGACATCATCGACGCAGTTTCATTGTCCATTGTACCTGATTAAAAAAAAAAAAAACGTTCATTAATTAATTAAAAGTCCAGAAAATTTTTCCTTCATCAGCAGTAAGTAAAATAATCAATAAGTCTCATAATTCATGATGGATATCAATTATTTAATTATTAATATTTTTTTTCAAGGTACAATGTGAATGTGTCAACACGCTCCTGTTATCATCCATCTCTTCACGATTAAGCCTACGAGCTGACATGATAAATTCGCAGTAAAAGTTCCAATGCAGGCCGTGGATAATCATAAGCATATCCACTATTGATAGAAAAATTATTCCCAGGAATTAACTAATGGTAAAGTTATTTGTTTTGTTGTATTAACAATAAAAATACAAATAGCTTATCCTGATCAAGTGAAGTCACATAAATTCATTAGAATAAATAATTATTGTTATTCGTCATCACGTAAGTATAATACTTAGTACCTAGCCGATGATGAGGGTGTTAGATTGAATAATTTTCCATTATCCAATAAGCCTTACTGCAATTACAATCTTAACAATCCTTGTTTGTTTATTTTTTATTTTGTTTTATTGAATAATCCGAAACACGTCTTCCGCATCGATAATCTGTTTATGGCGCCGGTCTTCCTTTTTTTTTATTTTACAGTATCTTCATCCTTATTTTTATTTCCATGTTATACTTGTATTACTCAGGGGCGAAGTAATTCCCGATGAAAAAATAATTAACTATTCGCTTCACTTATAAAAACAACTATTGCATTTTATTGTATTTTAGATTGCCATTGTATATTGTACATTGTATATTGGAGGATTACCTTGGCACAAAAATTTTTCTTACTTTAGAATATGTAAGTTTGTCTAGGCCAACAACTGCATGAGTATTTCAATTTTTTAACGTCAACATTATTTAATAATCAACTGTAATTATTTACAGATTAGTCTTAGGACTTCCGTCCACCAAGTTTCATTAAATAACTTTCTAATTTCAGTGTTAAAATTCTAAAAAAAAATTAAAACTTGATTTTTTTAGATTATTACAGTTTTACCCGGGAAGAATATAAAAAAATGGGATTCCCAAGAATTTTACAAAATAGGTTTTTTTAACTAGCGCGCTCTACTTTAAAACCCGCTAAATTTTCAAATAATTATTCTAAAATTAAAAATAACTTAAAAAATAAATTTAATTAATTAACTTTCTAATTTCAGCGTTAAAATTCTAAAAAAAATTAAATTTTGACTATGTTTTAGGTCATCACAGTTTTTACCCGGGAAGAATATAAAAAAAAAGGGATTCCCAAGAATTTTACAAAAATAGGCTTTTTTTAACTAGCGCCCTCTACTTTGAAGCCCGCTAAATTTTCAAATAAAACCGAATAATTATTCTAAAAGTACAAATGACAAAAAATAAGAATAAAATTTGAAAATTGAAAATTTTTATGTACATTTAATTTTATTTAAAAATGAATAACTAAAATTTTTGGTTAAATGACTAAATAATTAATGAATAATTAAGGTTATTATTTATTATGATTGAGCAAATTAAAGTTGATTCAACCAATCGAAAACCTGAATGGGAATTGGATGAATCATCCTAGTCCAGACTAGGCCATTAATAATGTGAGTCACCGGAATTCCACTGGGAACTATCACACCTGTTACTGAATTTTATCAAAATTAATATCAACATAATCATCCAATATTTATCTGTCATAAATGAAAAAAAAAAAAAAAAAATAGTAGCTGAAAATATTGTCAATGCAGTATAATAATCAACTGCGGCCTCGTGTATCGTGCAAGACAAGTTTCTCGTTTATTTCTTACGTAGACTACTGTACGCAACCTTGACAGTGACGTGTAAAACGTAAAATGCCAACAGGTTCACTTTATTTATATCCAAGTAAGAGTAAAGTACTTACTACGAAGAAATATCTTTACTTAGGAGTTAAGGAGTCTATTATATCAAGTATCGACCTTTTGACATTTAGAATAAGCAATCCATTCCATTAAGCTTTATTTCTTCAGAGATTTAAATCACGTAATAGCAATAATTTTTAACGAGGAATAATATAATTTGTCAAGTGTAAATCTTAAAAATTGAGCGGTGATGGCCTTCGAGCACGCGTCATTCTTGTATCTTGGGTACATTCGCTGCTTTATGAATCATTCACAAGCTCATGACCACCTTTGTAGCTTCTTCGTTGTCGTTGTTGTCTTCTTCATCATGAACTTCTTCTTACGAAGGTATATATGCTGTATTCTTCGTAAGAAAAATACTATTTGCCTTATCACCATCTCGATAGGTAATGACAAAGAATATTTTATAACTTTACACCACGTTACTTTGTAATCTGAAGATATAATATAAACATTTACATTTAAGACGTGACTACTTTTTATGCTGATCGATGGGATATCACTCAGATTGTCTTAATAAGAATATTGTGTCTTCAATACCGAAAAGCTAAACAAATTCAATATTTTTTTAATTACAGAAGAAGAAAGATTTAAAATTGGACAAATATTTCTTTTGAGTCAATTAATGCCAAATAATTATTAAAATTTTGAAATTTAACTATTTCTTCCCGTAAAATTGAATTTTTTTATGATACTAAAGTTAGCAGATACTTGAAAATGTTTTTACTTTTTTTAAAAAAATAAATTAGGTCTAGAAAATTATTTTAAAAAATTTGTTAATTATTCAGAGCTTTTAATTATGGATTTTTTGAGTTAATATTAATTTTTTTTGCTATAATTTACTTGTTTAAAAATTTATTCTTATAAGAAGTTTTAATAACTTTGAATAATTCTTCTGGCACAGTCCCAAATCTTCCGAAAAATCTGACTTTCTAAGTTTTTCCGACTTAATAAGACTTCTACGGACTTTAAATAATTTTTTGATAAAAAAATTATGTCAAAAAAATTGACAATTAGAAATTTTAATAAATTAAAAGTATTTTTTTGATAAAAAATTTATGTTAAAAAAAATAAGTAAAAAAATTGACAATTAGAAATTTTAATAAATTAAAAGTATTTTTTTGATAAAAAATTTATGTTAAAAAAAATAAGTAAAAAAATTGACAATTAGAAATTTTAATAAATTAAAAATGCAATTTTTTAAAACAAATTTTTTTGTTAAATAAAATGAAAAAATTGTAAAATGATAACTAACTTTAATATCGAGAATTATTATGATACTAAAATCAGCTTGTTAATTTTTTTTTATTTATTACAACAGAATTAACTTTTAAAAAATTGAATTTATAATTTTTACAAATAAAAAAATTTCTTCTTAAATTTTTTTATGATTATTTATTTTTTAAAAAATCCCAAAAGTCGTCAAATATCTATTGATTTAATTATAATTATTTATTTATTTATTATTTTTTTTATGAAGAAATGGAACAGCTAAAATTATTTTGGTAATAAAATTTATTTATCTTCTCAACTCTTTTGTAGAATCTTATCTCCATGCGAATTGATAAAAAAATATAGTAAGTCAATCTATTGGGTTAATAATTTGATAAATAGGTGTGTATATTTACTTTTGATTTATTTTTCTCGGTTATAAAAAAATATACGTCATTAATTGGTATAAAATTGAATTACTCTGGTAATATTTATTCTAAGAATTTTTTTTCAATTTACACTAGCTAAGATCTGGCATTAAAAAAGATTCAATTGTTGAATAACAATCGAATGAGTAAGTACAAGATGATACATGCAGAATATTTTGTTTCTAGTGAGTAAAATAATAATTGGCTCTTAAATAATTTTTATAGAGTGTCAAAAAAATAATTTAAGAAGAAGAAATATAAAAAAAAAAATCCAAATTGACTCAATGGTAATAAAAAAGGAAATGAGTGTTTCTTCTTTTATAAATTAAACCCAAAAGGTAAACCACCTGTAGGCGTATAACAGCGAAAAATAATAAATTAATAAAATTATAGGAGGCCGATGAGTTTCCGGAGGCTCACGATGAATCAGAGTGGTACATTACAACGCTAATATTTCCGAGAAGATATTTTCTTTACATTGTCAGCAGATTCCTGATGTCTGGTAATTTTTTCCTGACAGAATGAATTGTCATTATGAAGAATAATAATAACAGCAATAAATTTCAAGGCAGTCGATGAGTAATAACGAGAGTTTATTGACGTATATTTGCATGTGTAGTATGAGTATTAGTAAAATGAATTTAATTTACAAAAATTAAAATTCAATTGTCTGGAAATTGGGTTGCACGAAGAAGTATTGATCGAGATAAATGAGGGACAATTCGTCACGGTGTCACGGCGGAAGACTAAACAGAGCCGAAATTCAGGTGGTCGATACAATAGAGTCATCTTCATTGTATTGGAGGTGACTCTGATAGTGTGATGGTAAATAAAAGGGCCTAGACTGAGAGTTAACAGCCCAGAGACGAGGTGAGACTTGGAGACCAGGCCACCAGGTTGTTTGCTATTGCTATTAGACCTCCTTGACCTGAATTCTATCGAGACAATGTAATGTGTTCTATATGTTTCACGCTGCAGGCTTTATGGAAGAAGAATAATATTCGTGTCACAAATGGATTCATTGTTGTATTCAAATTACCTCAGGTTCGAGTCAACACTTTGCCGTACTGTGGAAGTAAAAACAGACACCAGACACGAACCGGATATGTTTAATTCAAATCTCTCATCTCAAGTCTTTTTCATGCTGATCCAGAAGCTATTGATTGAAGGTTAATGCTTTTGAGGTATTTTTGGTAATTTTAAATTAAAAATTTTTTTTTTTTAGTCGTAATCTTCGGTCAATTTATCACTTTATTGTGTTATTTTATTTCATTAGTTATCTTGTTACTGTTATCGATGTTATGATAACGTACTTTTACTATACACGCCTAAAATACGGGTTTTTACGTTGATTTCATTGTTGATTATTTTTTACTTAAATTTTTTCGTCATCTTCTGTTAATGTTTTCTTTTTAACTGAAGGTTAAAGTTCATTTTAATTTTACAATTGGGTTTTTACATTTTTTTTTTGTTAAAATTTTATTGCCTAATTTTCACTAAAAAAAATGCGTAATAAAAAAAGAAGAAATATTTTTTTATTATTTATTGATGGAAAAAAAAAAAAAAAAAAAAAATTCTTGATAAATTTTATAAAATTAAAAATCTTGACTAAAATTTAAAATAATTAATTTTTAATTTAAATTTTATTTAAAAACCTTAAGAATAATTTATTTGTTTTAAAAAAACAATAAATAATTGTAAAACAACAATGAAATGCAAAAGAGGATATTGTAAAGTCGATAAATGTATTTTAAAACTCGAGACTATTCAATATTTTTTATTCAAACTAAATAAAACGTAGATTACAGTAAACTTAATTCTGGAAATACTTAAACTGTCAATGACACGAAAAAAAATGAAACAAATTTAACAAACAAAGAATGTATACTAATTCTACCTCGAAAGTAAAAGTCAAAAATGTATGTATGTATTAATACTATTTATTATTATTATTTTTAAGGGATCAACGAAATTTGAATGCTGACTTAATTCTGTCTTGTGATGTCCCGATGTCTACAAAGATACTTTTAAAGCAGCCAGTTACTCTTTTACTTTTTTTCATTTGTATTTGTATTCAAAGTACGTCTGAATGAAGATACTAAGACGTTGAGAATACCGATTTGGATTCTTCGACAAAGACCTCTCCAAGGTCGAGATCACAAGTTATATCTCATTTCATTGGCAAATTCATCGCATCTTTGTTTCTATTTACTTTTTTCACATAATCATCATCTTCATTATTATAATAATAATTTTCCTAAGTGTTGAATTCGTACAAAAATGAAGCTTAGTTTCCAATATTTTCTTTTTATTACTTTATTTTATTTTCTAGGTTTTATAATAAAATATATTTAACATTTGGTTTGAATAATTAGAAAATGAAATGCAATTCTAACTCTATTTTATGACCTTAGACCCATGATTCACACAATGGGACTCTTATCTTTTGCGATGCCTTTTTTCTTATACTAAAAAATCGAACGCGCTTTGCGGGCTTCTGTCAAAATGTTTATTATTGACAATTTAACTTATTAATATTTTTACAAATTTTACTCATTAATATTTAACCGTTGCCATACTTGTCACCATAGCAACGAAAAGCGACAAAAATGAAAACGTCACATCAACTTTTTAATAAAGGATATTCTTGTGCACGGAAATAACAAGATGACACTGAATATCATCCCAGATTATATTCAGTGATATCTGTGGTGAAAATAAATTTCAGATAGTAGCTAAAAAAAATCTAGATTATACTGGGTGATATCTGGATTATATTCATTACAATCTGGATTATACTAATTATAATCTGAATTATACTCATTATAATCTGGATTATACTAGCTACTATCTGAAAATTTTTTTTACTCAGTATAATCTAGGATGATATCCAGTGTAATCCTATTTTAAGTATATCCTAAATTTAAGATTTATTGTGTTAAATTAACACAAAAAAATGTGTTAAATATTTAACATAAAAATTTTTAACACCAAATTTTTTTACTGTGTAGATATCTTATCCTACAAAAAAAATTATTAATGTTATTTATTTATTTCACGATTTATCTATTCATATCTTTCTACACTTAGCAAAAAATTACTAATAAACATTTAATTTTTGACAGCTGGATGTTTCACCTAGTCATCAAAAATTGTCTGCAAAAAACTCCAATAAAATTTTCAACAATATTTGCTAACACAAAAAAAGAGATAAAGTTAAAGCTAAGATATTATCAGTGATAACGGGTTTGAAATAAAAAGAGCACGAGAAGAAAAGGTCGCCCGAGTCCCCAGTCCTCAGTGAGTCATTAATTGGCGCGAAAAAATGCTGATTCAACGGCAGGAAGTAAATGCAGTCAATGTACATAAATCGAAGCCACGCGAGTATCTGACTCACTACACATAACTAAACATAAATATATAATAACAACATTTGATACAATAATTATCTGTTGTTTCATATAATTTTTATTAACCCGTGAACTTTATACTTTAGTGTAACTTCGAGAACTATGATTTAGATTTCTAATTGCTTTGGAAAATTTATTGGGTGAAGAATATAAGGTAAATATGAGAATATTTTATGTGATAAACAATTGAGTAACTTCCTTTGGTAAATATAATTTATAAAAAAAAAAAAAATTAGATAAGATTTATTATTTTTATTTTCATTATCAAATAACAAAAATGACATTATAATTTATTGAAGACAGCCTTCTATTTGTTTTTATTTATTTTACGCGCAATTAATTCATGATTTGACAATAAAAACAACTAATTACAGGTGAATAAACAGGCGTGATTTAATTATCATGTAATTAATTAAAAGCACGTGTATTTAAATGGTGGATGGAAGTTTTGTTGGGAAGAAATAGAAAAAAGAAGAATATAAACGGAATTATGTGATTTTTTTTTTAGATTTGTGTGATAAGAAATTGTTGGCGAAGAAATGAAATTATCGACGGAAGAAGAGTAATTATTATTAATTTTATCTTTTCATCTCGACAAATAATAAAAATTACGCTGAAGAAATAAACACAAATTTGAGAATAAAAAAATATTTTTGTTTATTTTTTTAGAAGCTGTATTAATTAGAGAAACAAAAAAGAAGGAAAACAAGGAGCACGCGAACAGAACGATGTTAATTTTTTTTTGTTCTAACTTGAATGCGTTAGATGAAAAATAGATAAAGAAGAAAAGAATAAGCACGTGGCTAAAACGATATTAATGTGTGTTTTTTGTTCTGAGATTTAAATCACTAGGATTATCTAAGTCTATTTAATATTCCAATGACAGCAAATTCGTGTCCAGACTGTGGATCCGCGATTACCAAGGCCAGCAATAAACTCTCGACTCTTTTTCCACCATATATAATACTATTCTCCTGATTATTTCCGCGTCAAGGTACAATCCATACATTATTTACTATTTCCTAGTATCATCTTAAGGATTACTGCTAAATATTGTTATTTTTCATCTTATCTGTAATTACATACATTTTTAATTTCATTACTAGTCACGACTCGCGTTCTATCTCTAAAAATATATAAGTTATTTTACTAGGACAAAGAATTTTAATAAAATTAGGTAATTATCTAAATTGCTGAATTATTATCATTAAATTTCAACATTTTTTTTTTTCAGCGTTTAATATTTAGGACTCCAAGAGGCAATGCTGAGAAGATTTTAGGTAAAGGTCAACTATTGCGGCAGGTCGGACTTAGTAACATCGTCTACTACTGGCTGTCTGACCACGACATGCTCGGTCTGTAATCACTCGTACTTAATATTAACACTGCGGCAGTCTACTTCCTGTTCTCTTCTTATTCTAGTTTATTATGCTATATACTTCATCTTCTTATTTAATTCGTTCATTAAATTATAAGCTATTTCATATTTTTCTACATTCCGGGAATCATTTAGACAATTGACGTTAATTTTTTCGTCTATACTTTTTATTAAGATAAATTATTTATTTAATTGACGCAATATTACTTTATAAACAAATAAATAAATAGATAAAATTAGTTAAAAGTTATTGTAGATAGTTCTTTGTGATTGCAAATTTATCGAAGGTTACTAAATCGAATCATTGTAAACTTTGTTAGACTATAATCTATGTTTGAATTGTTTACGTCATTTAAATCATTGAAATTTTTTTCTTTTATTCTGCAGTTTAGGATATTTTTTTATTTTTATTCTAAAATTAAATTAAAATTTCATCTATTAAATAAATAATTATTGTAAAGAAGAAATGATAAAAATATTTTTTTTTGGTTGTTTTACAAAATTATTACGAAGAAAATTTTTTATACAAAAAAAATTATTAATAAAAACAAAGAAGAAAACAATCAATATTTTTTTGGTTTAAAAATTTAATTAATTTTTTTTTAATATAAAGAAGAAATAAATTATTATATTATACTTGAATTTAAAGAAGAAAGGAGTAAAATTTTTCTAAACAAAAATGTAAGATAATTATTTTAAAGAAGAAATGAATAATAAAATTAATGCGAAGATAATTTTTTATACAAAAAAATTATTAATAAAAACAAAGAAGAAAACAATTAATATTTTTTTGGTTTAAAAATTTAATTAATTTTTTTTTAATATAAAGAAGAAATAAATTATTATATTATACGTGAATTTAAAGAAGAAATGACTAAAAATTTTCTAAACAAAAATGTAAGATAATTATTTTAAAGAAGAAATGAATAATAAAATTAATGCGAAGATAATTTTTTATACAAAAAAATTATTAATAAAAACAAAGAAGAAAACAATCAATGTTTTTTTGGTTTAAAAATTTAATTAATATTTTTTAAATATAAAGAAGAAATTATTGAAGTTTTTCTAAGTAAAGATGTAAGATGATTATTTTAAAGAAGAAATGAATAATTATTTAATTGCAATATACTGAAGAAATAAATAAATGAAGAAATCAATGGAAGAGTTCTAATTAAACAAAAAGATAAAAATAAAAAAAACATATAACACTTTTAAATATATTATCTCAACACTATCTTACATTTATCACTTAAGTAATTTGTTGATTAACACACTATGCAACGTTATCTATAAAATCAAGCGCGTGTATATAGATATAATTTGCATTTACTCAGAAAAGGTAATAAATTAATGTGCTACATTTAATTAATAACCAGGACTAGTGGAGTGTAATGAACAACTAGATGAGAAGATGATACATTAAAATGAATGTTTGAATAGTCTTACCATGGCGTCATTATCAGAGACAACAGGTGAAGCTTCTTGTGTCTTAGTGCACAACACAATCACGAGGACCGCTGTGTACAGGCAACAAGAGATCCAATTGGTGAGCAATTTACTCTCTGTTCTCCAGGTATTCTTCATATTTATATATTCTTCCTAACGTTAACCAACGAAAATAAAGAATAAAAAAAAAAAAACACTTGCACTCACGTTAATTTTTATTAAAATAGATATTTAAATAAAATATTTTTCCAGGAAAAAAATTCGCGATGTTTACGTACACAAGTCCTCAGGTCAGGACAACATCGTTGCTACGACACTATCGATTTGAAAATGTACGAGCGCGGGCTGAGCGAATCGCGAGTAAAGTTTAAACTACTTTCAGTGAAGCTTATTTAAACTGACTGGACTACTGACTTGAGCTGAGTGAAGTTCAGTACGAGGGCGAGTACTCATTCGAGTTAATTTACTAATGTGAAGTGGCAAGTAAATAACGCGAGAACAGAAAGGAACGGGCTTGCTCCCGATGTGCCCGGAGTCGACCGCCACTCTGATTCACTATCGGTACGCCACCGAGTCTTTTATCGAGCACTCCCACCACCAACGAGGTAGCTCTTAGCTTCACTTGTTCACCAGACAACACACCAGCTCATATCAGCTTCTCGGTGCAGACTAACTGACTATGAAATTCTAACTACGCTTCTTCCCCGGATAGTTTTCTTCTTATCGCTATCATTAGGTTCTTAAATTAGAATATTCTCTATTGTCTCTGGTAGGATTAGTTGTAAAATTATGTGACACATTTATTGTGTACAGAGTTTGTGATTATTTATTTTATTAGTAAGTAATTATTTTAAGTGAGAAGTAATATATTGGAAGAGCAAAGGTTATTTATTGGAGGTGGGGTGATAATTAATTAATAGATTTTTTTTATGGAATTATGTTAATGGAGGAAATTTTTATAAAGAGTTTAATGAGAAAAATTTTATGGATAGAAAATTTTATAAAATTTTTATTTTAATCAAAATAATTGAAGAAATTAATGAAATGATAAAAATTGATAAAATTAACTAAAAAAGAAATAAAAAATTATTTTTTTTTTAATTAAAATTTTTAACTTGATAAAATAATAATAATAATAATAATAATAATAATATTTTCTATTAATTTTTGAAAAATGAAGAAATGAATTAAAGGATAAAAATTAATAAAATTAACTAAAGAAGAGATAAAAAATTATTTTTTTTTTAATTAAAATTTTTAACTTGAAAAAAAAAATAATAATAATAATATTTTCTATTAATTTTTGAAAAATGAAGAAATGAATTAAAGGATAAAAATTAATAAAAGAAGAAACAAAAAATTGATATTTATTTAAAATCAAAATTTTTAATTTAATAAAGATAATAATAATAATATTTTCTATTAATTTTTGAAAAATGAAGAAATGAATTAAAGGATAAAAATTAATAAAATTAACTAAAGAAGAAATAAATATATTTTTATTAAAAATTAAAAGCTTTAATATAATAAAAATAAAAATAATAATAATAATAATAATGCTGTTTATTGATTTTTGAAAATATGAATCAAAATAATTGAAGAAATTAATTAAAGGATAAAAATTAATAAAAGAAGAAACAAAAAATTGATATTTATTTAAAATCAAAATTTTTAATTTAATAAAGATAATAATAACATTTTCTATTAATTTTTGAAAATATATATCAAAGTAAATGAAGAAATTAATTATAGGATAAAAATTAATAAAATTAATTAAAGAAGAAATGAAGAAAGTGATAGAAAAATAAATTAATACATTTAAATTAATAGATTGAGTAATAAAACTAAAATAAATCAGTAAAGAGATAAACATGATATGAATAATAAACAAAAAAATAGTGAAAAAAAATAAATAGATAATTTTCAAGGTTGAAAAAAATAATAGAAGCAAATAAAAAGCAAAAAAAAACTGCTGAATAAATAATAGATAAAAATATTAAAAAATTATTGGATTAAAAGCAAGAATTGATGAATAATAATTAAACGAATGGAAAAAACCTATAAATAGCGAAATATTTACTTCTTCTGAATTTAGCATAAAATTTCCTTGAGAAGAATCACTGGGACATTTCCGTAAAATAAAATTTTAATTCGTAATATCGCGTGATTTGACAATCAATGCGTGATTGTGGTTGGTCATAATGCATGAGGAGATAAATCTCAGCATAGTTATCTCAGTATCCCGTCATTAACTTTGCCATTGTCATTATCATTATTGTATTTTTTGTAAGCGGCCTTGATAGCGAAAAATAATTCTCACATAGAAGTATCACTTGGAAATTTTAAGCAGACCCTTTTGGGAGGCATTGTACCCATTTTCGGGTTGTCAATCACATATCATCTTCATGCGTTATATTGTATTACTTATGTTAGCATATTAAATTATGAATTATGATTATAGTTATGAGATTACAATCCTAACTACGTTGAATTGAATTGAAGTTCATAGCCGTCCTGCTGGGTTTGCCTTTCATTTTCTATCATCCTTATCTCTTCTCGGGGATTCATAATATAACTAAGCGTACAATGACTTACATTAGGTCACTATCACTGATCCTTACCATCTTATTTTTGGGTGGTCTTATACTCATACCTTTCTTTAAATCAATTTTATCTTATAAAAAATATAATAATAATAATAATAATAATAATAATAATAATAATAATAATAATAATAAATTTTTAATTAAAATTATCAATTATAAAAAAACTAAATTTCGTAAGTAAAAATTATTTTTCAAAAATTTTCGCATAAAAATATGTAATTAAAATTTATTAATAAAATCCATATTATTAAGAGAATATGCAAAATTTTATAGCCAGTGTATTTATATGACAAAATTAATTTTTATGGTTAAATTTGGGAAAGTCTTGACTTGGAGTTTTGCTTTTTCATGGTTTCATATCATTCTAACCAATAGTCAATTTATGATGATAAGTATTTAGTTTGTATTTAAAAATGATCTATCTCTAGAAACATAATCAAAAAATGACCTTGTATCTTGTGAACTATTGGAATTTTTAAAGATATAAGCTCACTCCGACATTACACTCATCAATAGCTTTCATTTGAGTACCCACATCAATTTTTCATATATTTATATATATTACATATATGTATATATGAAAAATATATCAAAATGCATGTGGGTACTCAAATGAAAGCTCTTGATGAGTCCAACATCGAGATAAGCTTATATTTTTAAAATTGTCAATAGTTAGTAGAAAAGTACAGTGCAATTTAACAAAATTTAAAAAAAATACATGATACTTAAATTAGTAGACACTTAACAATTTTTTTATTTTTTTTTTAAATTATTTAAAAAATTTTTTAAAGATTCTGAGTATGGAATTTTTTAGATAAATTTTTTTTGCCATAACTTATTTGTTAAGAAATTTCTAACAATTATTGATGCTTCTTGATTTAAAAAGACTTTATGTAAAGACACTTAGAAGAAAACTTAAGCTAAAAAATTATAAATTAGTAATTTATGCATAAAAAACAAAATTTTAATTAGTTTTATTACTTAAATAGTTAACCAAGTAATTAAATTAAATTAAATTCAGATTAATCTAAAAAGTATGATTAATACCAAAGTAAAAAGTAATCTACAAATTTATTATAAGTTTATGTCTCACACCTCCAAGAATTTCTTCTTTTCGTAAAAAACTCATATCAATAAAAAGAAGAAATAAAATATTTAAAAAAAAAAAAGAAGAAGCTAATTGAATTTACATTGTAGGATTAATTACTGGTCTTTGTTCTAATGTGTCCTTTGTATTTATGAGTCACCTCGCGACTTGAATGTCACAATTTTATGATAATCTGTGCACCTTGTCTTCTCGGAAGATCTGGTGAGTATAAACTACGAAGTTTGTTAAAAAATTCAAGTTTTAATTTTTGATGATTTATATCGACCCTTAGCATTTGTTAAATTTTCTTCTTTTATACAAATATAAATATATATACGTCTGTCTGTGTTTAAATATATTTGAGTGTATTTATTATTCCAGGGGCGAGCGGAGAGAAAAGGAAAAAAGCAGTCGCCACGCGGACTCGTGTTTAACAGTGGTTTCCTGCCGTTAAGGAAGATCAAGGAAGATCCGTAGTTTCGGTTTTAGTTAGTAATCGTAAATTTACTGTGAATCACTGCTGATGATTTGGATTTTTTATTTTATTTTTTAACTATTTTTTAGTCAGGCATGAGTAGCATCAAGTGCCGACACTTGTCTAAGTGTATTATTAATAAGAAGTCTTCACATCAGAGATAGAGAGAAGAATGATGAATACGAGAGAATGACTTTGATCGGAACATCAATCGCCACACCTAGAAATTGAAAGCATTCGAGACCGAAATTATCGCACACTAGATCCCTTTTTTTTTTTTTTTTTTGACTGATAAATCACTTTTGTTTATTTGAGTTTCTTCAACTCTTATTAATTACATTTTCAAGTATTTTTATAAATCAATTATTAGTTAAAAACAATTTTATCTCTTCGATAAAATTTATTTTTTTTTTAATTAGGCGTAATTATAATTATTTTGTCGTAAGAATTATTTTTAAAAAACACTTTTTATTTCTTTATAAAAATTTTTCTTCCGACAAAATATTAACTAAGAATTTTAAATGTTTTCTTCTTTTAAAAAATATTATAATAATTATTTTACTTTATAAAAAATTTCATTATGATTATTATTATTTAATAATAATTTAAAATAATAAAAATAATTTTTTTAACACGAATTTGTACTTGAAATATTAATTTACTTTTTCGCAGAATAATTTAAATAACTTATCTAAATTTTCTGCCATTTTTTTTTCTCGCAAAAACTATTAAAAAATTCACTCAATTTTTTTCTAAAAACAAAAATTGTAAACAATTTTTTTCCTGAGAAAAAAAAATAATTTTAACACTCAAATGACAAAATAATCAAATAAATTGATCATAACTTGTAATAAAAAGAAGAAAAGTTTAAATCACGATCAATAAAAAAATAAACAGCGAGTTCATAGCCCTTTAAGAAGAAAACGATAAAAAAATATCTTTTGACTTAGCAATACCAATAGATAAAAATTTAAAATGTAAAACAGCTGTTTAAAATACGGTTCTTTCTTTTTCATTTCTTCTCTTACACTCTAAGCGTGATTCATAATTCTATCACATGTGTGCATATAAAATAACACACACACACACACACACACACACACACATGCATGTGCACATAAAATACAGGCGCCTCAACTCTTACACCGTCTACTGACTCCAAATTCCTCCCGCGATTTATAAAAACACATAAATGTTATATAGTTTACAGATTATAATTCCGCGAATGTCATTCAGACTTTCCATCTTATTTTCTGTAATAAATTGCACATTAACATTGCCAATTAAATTTTTTTCCGCAATCTGTGATCCACAATACGCTGACTGACTAATCCTAATAATTATCTGCATTACTTCATTATTTTTTATGCAATTATTTGTAAAAATAAATTAACGCTTCCGATTGTTAGATTGAAAAATTAATCGAACAAAAAGTCAATACATTACGTTTTAATACATAAAACATATAATATAAATATATAAAGTAGGAAACAACTCATCAGTCTCTAACTCAAGTGACTCATACATACATTCTCGTATAATTTCAATTCAAATATTTTTTTTTTTTTTAATGCTGTAGCTATAATAATTTAACAGACATTGTTAATACATTAATTTTTATCGGTACTAAAAATCTAGCAAACTTTAAATCTCTAGTTTTAATTCTTTGACAACTACAAACTAGATTTATATTAAAATTTCTACGAAATTACTTTGATACTTTGTAAAATTTATATGAATCAACTTATGAATCAACTCTTGAGTAGTTTTCAATTTTCACCATTTTTTTTTATCAGTTTGTTTTAAGATTAATGGATATATCTTCAAGCTTACTTTTTCTTTTGTGTCAAGTATTTTTATTAATAAGTTTAAATTTTTCATTTAAGAAAATTTATTTAGAAGGGCTAGCTTTTCAATTAATGATTAAAATTAAATTATCATTATTAATATATTTATATAAATAAAATATGATAATTTAAATTTTATTTTATTAAAAAAATTAACAAACATTTGACAATTTTTTAAATTTTTTTAACAAATAAATTATGATAAAAAAAAAAAATTCTTGAAAATTCACACTTATAAATTTTTTTTTTAATTTCTATGTTAAATTTAGTGTCATTAATTTAATTTTAATCATTATTATAAAAATTTTTAAACTAGCAATTTTTACTATTTTTTTTTTTTTTAGTAATTATTTACTAAAGTAAGAGTATAAATAATTATATTAACAGTTTATCCGATTAAAACATTTTTTCTTTACAAATTTCTGACAAAAATTATATTTTAAAAAAAATCCTATGTCGCTTAAAAGAAGAAATAATTAAAATAAAGTTTTTGGAAAGTAAAGAAACAATATTGCTTATGTCTTATTGGTTGTAAAAAAATTAATAACTTATTAATTATACAATTCTTCAAATCAATTTTACTAATATGCAGAGTTTAGTTTTAAGAATTGTAATTAAATATCTTTTAATTATTGTTTATATATTTTATATAATATAAGCCCGTCAGAACTTGATTGACATTTTTGGTTAAATCTAACTTCTAAACTCGGGTTTCTTAGCATAAATTATAGTCCATAGGGAAAATGTTATCTAATATTATATTTAAGTAGATTCTGAGCAATTGTTTTTATATTTATATTCTTAGTAAACTGTTGTTTTGCATACATTTATGTTGTACTCAGTTTAAGTGTTTTTTTTTTCCATGGCTGTTATGTTGGTTTGCAAGTAAATATTACGTATTTTATGTTCTCTGAAAATTTTAACGACCTTGGTGCGGATTGGCGGAGCGAAAGAAGACTATTATATTTTTTTAAAAATTGGTTTGATAAAATTTTTTGAAAATTGAAGCAAATTGATATAATAAGTTACTGAAGATTTTTTTTAGTAAAAAATTGTGGATTAATAAATAAAGAGTATAATTTTATACAAAGTGTTTTAAATTATTTTGAAATTAAGAAATATTTAATAATTGTTTTAGCAAATAAATTATAGGAAAAAAAATTTACAAAATTAAAATTAAAAGACATTCTGTAATTTTATAAAAAATAAATTGTAGCAATAAAAAAAGTAAGAAAAAAAATTCTTCATGTAAAAAATCATAAATGCAATTATTTGAAAATTTTTTTTAGTCAAAAATTTATTTGTTAAATAAATTTAGACGCTCTAAAAAATTATAAATACAATTTAATTTATTTTTGAAGAAAAATTAAAAAATTGTCAAGTGTTATATTTTTAAATAAATTAATTATTATAAAATATAATTTTTAAAAATTTATAAAATGTAAAAATCAAATATTATGTCCTAAAGTTTGTTAAAAAATGTTAAATTACAAAGATAGAATTTATATTAATTGGGAAAACGTTGAGGCGTGATAATGAGACCTCCTTTGGGAGTTTATAACTATGACTATTACCCTGTTTCTATTATTATTATTATTACTATTACAATATACTTACTATTATTACAAATTTGCTTACATTGCTATGTGCATACGATATCCCGCTAAACCATCGACATTTGGATTGCTAATGAGCAAACGTGCACACTCAATATTATCATAAACCCAAGTATAGAAGCTTCGCTATAAATGTTCTATGATTTACAGTCTTCATATTTAACATCGGATAAAAAATTACCTCGAACCTCAACTTGGAGATTCATTTGAATTTAAATTCTATTTTTATTGGCAATTGATTTCAATTTTAACAATACTCCAGTACAAGGCAGTTTTGGACTGAGGCCCAATGTCTTGATTCTTGATATCATGTAAAATGTCGTCAGACAGCAATTTGTCAATTATACAGATTTCCGGCTCATTGAGCACGATTATAATCATATACGATCTACGAACTAGATATTATATTATCTTAAGACTTCTTGAGACACGACATTTGTGAAATTTAAACTGTCAAATCAAGAAGAAGAATACGCAACTCTTTACATATGTCTATATGTTTATATGTATGTAATTTTTTGCGGCTTGTTATTATTATTATTATTATTATTATTATTATTTGATTTTTTTAAATATTATAATTTACTTTTTGTTTTAAAATTTTATAAGAATGGAATTATTAAAAAAAAAAATTTATTAAAAAATTTCACATGTGAAAATTAATAAAAATTACAAGTGAAAATTTTTAGAAGCATTTTTTTATTGTAATTGATTTGTTATTAAAATTTTAAAAATTAACAGCTGACGGCTAACTTCAGCATTATTTTTGAGGACATTTTATTTTTTTAATTATAAATTTTAAAACAATTGGTTTTTCGATTAGAACATTTTATTTTTTTAATTAGAATAAAATTGCAAGTGTCAAACAACTAAGTCAGAGTCAATAACTGGATCTTTTATCATGACATTCAAGTTAGCTGTCACTTGACAATTTTTTAATTTTATTTAACAAAAAGATTTGGTCCAAATAATTATTTTTAAAAAATTGCATTTTTTATTTTTTCTAATGTCTAGATGTCAATTTTTTTTTGCCATAGTTGATTTGATATAAAATTTTTAAATTTATTAAATATGTGCTAAGTTAATTCTCATTCTTTTATCTTATTAAAATTTTATAAAAATTAAAAAATTGTAAATTGTCAGCTAAATTCAGTATCATTATTTGATTTGTTATAAAAATTCCAAAAATACATTTGCTAATTCTAGTATTATCATCAATTATATCAAATAATAATTGATCTTACGTTTTTCAAGTTATAATTTGTAATTATTGGCAGTCGCATACCGACTATGTTAATTAGTATTAACGCGATGAATAATTTACTGTAATTATTAAATAAGATTACTTACAATTATCAGCTTCGTGAAATTCAGCGGTTTTGTAAAATGTGCATAACCTAAAAAAATAAATTCAAAATTAATAAAAAAATTTTTGAATACAAATTTATTTTAAAATAAAATATTTAGTTGTAATTAAAATTTATTACTTACTTTAATAATAAATTAATTAAGTAAAATAAACATTAATTTCGCACTTATTTAATAATTTTAAGAATTTTATAACAAATAAATTATTGTAAAAAAAATTGACATGTAGAAATTTTTAAGAATAAAAAATGCAATTTTTTTAAAATAAATTTTTTTGTTAAATAATTAAAATTTAAAAATTGTCAAGTGACTGCTAAATTTAATGTCATTTAAGTAAACGAATAAATTATTCTCAATTAAAAATCACTTTAAGCACGACTTTTCACATAACTATACACAAATTGGTAAACTTGTAATTATTAACGGCTGAATTAATTGATTAAATAGATTTTTAAATAAAAAAAAAAAAAAATACAAAGAGTTAATAGTTAATACAATGTTGCTGAGTAAGTACTAATAAATAATAACAATCAAGGAAGATGTTGTTGCATTTCCGCGTTCAAGTTGCCTTCAGCGAATCTAGTCACGCGTCGCTAACTATTGTTTCTATTCTATTCGTAAATATCGAATTCTCAATTTCAAACCAAACAAAAACAATCTAATCTCATCAATTATCAATAATCACAAATCATAATTAGTAATAATTATTAATAATTTATTAATTAATACATTGTTATATTTTATCCTTGAATGAAGTAAATTTAAAATGAGAATTAATTCAGCAGCTATTTATTAATTTTTAGAATTTTTTAACAAATAAATTACAATGTAAAAATTTTTATTAATTTTCACACGTGAAATTTTTTAATTAATTTTTTTTTTTTAATAATTGCATTATTGTAAGATTTTAAAATAATTTTTAATGTCTGCCAGCTTCAGTGTCATAATAAATTATGGCAAAAATAAATGAGAAAAAAAATTGACATTTAGAAATTTAAAAAAATTAAAAATGCAATTTTTTTTTTTTTAAATAATTTAATTGTTAAATAAAATTAAAAATTAGTCAAGTGACAGCTAACTTTAATATAATAAATTTAAAAAAATGTTACGCTCAGAAGAATCTCAAGTTAAATAACGCTAAAACTTTCCAACTCATTCTTTTTTTTTCTTCTATTTAAAATTGAAACAAAAATTTCATTTTATTTTTCGTAACTTGTTACGTAATTTTAATATTAAATAATATATTCATTACTTAATATTTTAATTTCTTATTTTTTGAATAGATTAAGTGAGAAGAAAGAGAAAAAAAAATAATGTTATTATTTTAATTGAATTTTTTAAATTATTAATAAGATAAAAGTCATTGCACGGAGAATGAAGAGTCATACTTAATAAATTTATTTATTTTTTAAATGTAAGTATCAAAGTACAATTTGTAGTTTTCCGCTGCGGTAAATACACAGAATTAATAAGCGACTTCGAGGAACTATGCTATGATTAATGTGTTCCTCGACCGGGAGTAGTCAGAAGATAAAATTATTTATTTTT
>JZSA01006814.1:0-16858 GCA_000956155.1 Cotesia vestalis | reverse complement strand
TATACATATATATAATATATATAAATATATAAAATATATGAAAAATTGATGTTGGTACTCAAATGAAAGCTCTTGATGAGTGTAATGTTGGAGTGAGCTTATATCTTCAAAAATATCATTAGTTGACAAGATACGTCATTTCTTAACTATTGACATTTTTTGAGAAATAAACTCATCCCGATGTTACACTCATCAAGAGCTTTCATTTGAATACCCACATGCATTTTTCATATATTTTTCATATATACATATATATAATATATATAAATATATAAAATATATGAAAAATTGATGTGGGTACTCAAATGAAAGGTCTTGATGAGTGTAATGACAGACTGAGCTTATATCTTAAAAAATATAATTATTTGAAAAAATACAGTCATTTCTTAATTATCGATATTTCTTAAAATTTAAACTCATCCTGAATTTTTCTTATTCTCTTAATAATACAGATTATAAATAAAAATATTGAAAAATGACTTAAATTATTATCAATAGACCAGTAAATGAAATTTATTTGTTTATATCAATAAAAATGAACGTTTTACAGTTTGTTATTATTTATTAATAATTAATTATCAGTTACTTATTAAATTATTAAATTTTAATTAATATTTAATGTTATAAATTGAGATAGATTAATAATACTTTGAAATTAAGATTAAATTATTTATCATTAATCATTATGTAATGTCAATCGGTTCATTTATTTATTTGTTTTTCTTCTTAATTATTGACTGCTTGAAAAATAATACAATTACAATAATAATTCATTCATTTATTTATATATATATTTATATAATTCTCTCACGAATAAAAATTCGTGTGTGACATCTCGTGTACCGATCTAGGGCTAATAAATTGATTTTTTATTTAATTATTATAATTATAATTTAGCAAAGTTTAAGTCTTCAGAGCTTGATATTAATATTTAGAGCTGACTAACCGAAACAAAATACTTGCTGTATATTTAATAAACTTTACTTTATTTGGCAAGTACGGCGAAATAATTAAGTTTATTACTCTCACACTGCACATTTATATTGCATATCTACAGATTTATTTTATTCATTTTATTTTATTTATTCACGGGCTTCTAAAGACAAAAGAGCAATTTTTTTTTATTTTATTATATTTTATGTACATACATAGCTGTAATATGTGCGTAATATTAATTATAATGTTGTAATTAATATCATTACTTGTATTTATGTACTTATGTTACTTCAGCTGCCACCCGGATGGGTTGTAAATTTTGATAAAAATTTTTTAAACAGTTATTTCTTCTTAAATAAATTTAATTAACCAATAAATGAAAATGAAGATAAATAAAAATTTGGACTTTTCGTGTGACATGAGTACTTAATGATTTTTTTTAATCATTTAATTAATTACTTTTTTTTTTTTTTTTTTAACAATTTAATTACCAAAAATGGACAGGTGCCTCTGTGATCATAAATTTATATCTTCACGAAATTTAATATTTCTTCTTTGTTCATTAAAAATTATCCAATTGTGAAGACATAATCTTACAATCAAGACGATTAATAATAACATTTTATTATTCAATAAATATTACATATCATAGTTATATAATTAATTAATTAATTAATTAATAATGATAATATATATATTAATTAATAATTAGTATTGTTCTAAATGGACAGGAATAGTTTTGTTTTTCACAATATGGACAAATTTTTATTTTTTTTTATTCATTTTTTTTTTTTTTTTTTTTTTCCTTTATTTTATCAATTGCTTATAAGCCAACCAACATATTTTATTATAAATTTTATTATGTTTTCTTTATTTTTAAAAATATTTTTTTATGTTAATCATCAGTAATAATTATAGAACATTATTATTCAATCAAATATTTTAAACAATAAAAATAAATAATAACAAGTTAGTTTCTTCAGAAATAACTTTATATCTATTTTCTGGGTTTAACCGTAATAAAGTGATACTTATTGTATTTTATTATTCATTTTTTGCGCAGATTAAAACAAACGTAGCGGTGACAACGACCACAACTACAACGACCTCGACAAAATCAACCATAACTAAAAATATAAACCCCGAAAGTATTGTCATTAAAAATTTATCGGATGGCGAAACAGTGACCTACAGTTTGGTGCTGATACGAGGGCAAGCACCGGCGTGTTGTACTAAAATAAATATCCGTACTCAGCAGCATCACAATCTAAAATCCGGGTTGGTGACAGAGTGGCCCATTATTGCCGGAGAGTTTCGTATCCTGGTGGATTTAGCACGTGGAATAAATAAACTTTGTTTTTTTTTTTTTTTTTTTTTTTTTATCGGGTTAGTGTAATTAAAAGTTTTATTAATAGAATACTTTGATAAATTTACAGACACTTTTCCAGGTAAAATTACCGAGACGGTAATTTGAAAAGTATCCGGTAAATATCGTCGATTAATTTTTTTTCGACTGTCTTTATCGCGCTATTGTAATTTTATTACATTTAAAATAATTTTATTAGTATACAATTTAATTATTGTAATTGATTTAGGCGCGGAACATTTTATAATTGTTAAAAACATGAAAGATAAAAAAACTAAAGAATTAACATGAAATATATAAACATATTTATATGTATATGTATAAATAAACGTAGATGGTCTGAGATTATAAAATAAATGCTATGGAATGATGCTTTTAAATTATTTAGATGTTTGTTAAATAGTTTCTTTTGTCTACCTCTATAGTGAATAAATATGCCTGACTGGCGACGTCTTTTATTTATTTTTTTTTTTTATACTTGGATATAATTGCTTCGAATGAGATAAATAAATCGACTAATTAATAAATGTATTCAATGCTCCAAGTAATTTTGCTGCACTGTAAAATTCAATGACTGTAATAATAAATTAGCTGGCTATTTATTATACTAGAGACTGAAAACACCGCCGCTACATATAGTGTAGGCATGTAGCAACTAATTTTAAGATATTATTATTAATTTATTTTAATCGTATTGGATTTAATTGGAGTGGATTTTAGATTTTTATGATGGACTATTTATACCAGTAGCTTCATTTTCCACGCGACGGATATCTGGTGCCGGTTGTTGAGAGGCCTTCACCGCGACTTCGGCTTCGATGCAATGAGTGTAAACCTTCACCTAAAAATTATTTTATTTAGTTTTTTGATTTTGTTTTTTAAATTATTATAATTATGAGACAAAATTTTTCTTATTCTCTTAATAAATAAATAAATAATATATACCTCGACTAACACTTCTGCGCATTGTAGATGATGGAGGTGGTGCTGACTCTTGTTTGGTAAAACTTCTCAATGCTCTGCCTCTTCTGTCTTGAATAAGTTTGTCTACTTTTACAAATATTCCACATTTAGGTCTACATGTGAAATAACGTTGTCCATTAACAGCACCGTCGTTTTTACCTAAAAAAAAAAAAAAAAAAAAAAAAATATAGTCATATTTTAAATTAATTAAAAATATTTCACTTAATTATACAAAAAAAAAATTAAAAATTAATTAGCTGGCTGAAACAATAGTTTCATTAAACTAAATTAAATTAGAAAAACCCCGACGCGTTTAATATAAATTACTTTCATTTCATTTTTTAATCATATTTTTTTTTCGTTGTGATTTTTTTAAATCACTTTATTGATTGGATAAAAAAATTGGCACCATTTTTTCTAGGCCGAGAATTCAGAACTACTATAATTTTTCAAGCTTTTAATGGAATATTCATTTGATAAATTAACCCACTGTGCTAAATTAATCCAAAAGAAATTTTAATGAAAAATATTTTGAATCTTAAAAAAAAAAAAAAAAAAAAAAAAAAAAATACAAAAGCTTGAAATCGAAAAATTTACACTGTGATATGATATTTTATTTGCCTCATGTGCAGCGCATAAACATCTTTAAAAAAAAAAAAAAAAAAAAAATTCAGCAAATCGTTTCTACAATATTTATATTTACATTTAAAGGTGAAAACTTTAGCAGTCACGTTCGATAAAGTAATAACAGAAAAATATAAATAATTCATTATAAATATTGAAGAAACGTACCAGTGGGAGCATCAAGCTCAACACCAATCCAAGTCCCGGATGCGAATTCCGTGGGTCCAATATACGCAATAACACCGCAGTAGCTGTAGGGTCGGACCATAACGGACTCGCCAACTACCACCCAGTCGGGCAATGGAGGTTCTATTCTCGTTAAATCGTGCCGTGAACCGAATCCAGAATTTTTATCGCTCATATCATCGTCAATACGCTCCGCTGATGAACTATTGTCGCCGTTCTCATAGCCCATATCTGGCTGGTGAAGTATATGCTCCAGTTTGCTTTCCGAGAAGTGTGGACGGACCATGGGAAACGAAGCTCGATGTTGATTATTGTTATTATTATTGGCATTAGTATTATTATGATTATTGTTATTATTAATATTAATATTTGAATTAGAATTATAAGTTAAAGTTGGAGTTCTCGAGTTGTTTGCAGAGCCGGAGGATTGTTTGCGTCTCCTGACAACTTTACCTGGAGGAAGTTTGGTGTTGACTATTGAGTTGTCCTCGAGAGGACTGTCGTCGCTGGATGCTTGGCTAATTTCCATTTCGTTCCTTTTATCAGCTATCGAGTTGCTGTCAGTGAGCTTCTGGATGCTAAATTTCTCGCAGTCATTCTTGCTAAATAGGCTAGAACCCGAGAACCGCTTGTTTGTCTCAGGTTGAACGTCGCTCTGGTCAACGTCCTCGGTTATTCGTTGTGATACTGATAAATTCTCAATGTCAGTATTGATTTCCCCCAGGTACTCCTCTGGTGTCTCTTCCACCAGCGAGCTGTCCATTTTTTCGGGCTTCTTGTACTCGATTATATTACGGTACTCCAGGTCTGGTGTCTCGTCAACGCTGATAGACTTTATCGACATTGAGTCATCGGATGTCAAGTTTGTTGTTGATACCGCTTGAGATCCATAACCACTGCTACTCATACTTGGCGTGTTAATCTTCGTTGACTGGAGCTCTGCTAGCGAGTCAAGTGTACGTGATGTTGTTAGTGGCTTCACAAACTTTGTGGGGGCCTGTAATTAATTTTATTAATTAATTTGGGTAGTTAATATTTAAGGCTTCATTTTCAATGGTTAAATCGGTTATTAATTTAGTATTATGGTAATTATGTAAATTATAATTTGTAATTGAAGCGTTGACAAAAATTTATTGGTTAAAAAAAATTTGGATTGAATAATTTAATAAAAAATATTTTTAGTTAAAATTAGAATTTTTTTTTTATACAGATTAAAAAAAAAGTTTTTCATAAAAAAAAAAAAAATGTAAAAAATTCCGGCCACAAAATTTCGCTTATTCCCTTGATAATATAGATTTTGAAAAATATTAAAATATAAAATAAATGTTCATATTATAATGAAGAAATAAAAATAATTATTACCTAAATATATGTTATATTTAATATTACTAATAAAAATTAGAATGGCTTCCACATAATATAATCATTTTTTATTCAATTTTTCTTCAAGCTAGTTTGATGCAAAATATTTAAGCAAGGTACACGGTAAGAACAAGATTACAATGAATATCATTCTAGACTATACTGAGTGAAAAAAAATTTAGATAGTAAAATTAACTTGGAGAAATTTAAAAAAATTAAAAATACAATTTTTTAAAATTAATTTTTCAGAATAAACTTATTTGTCAAAAAAAAAACTAAAAAATAATTAAGTGACTGCTAACTTTAATGTCATAAAATAATTTAATTAAAAAGTTTCATATGTGAAAATTAATAAAAATTAAAAGTGAAAATTTTTAGAAGCATTTTTTTATTGTAATTAATTTGTTAAAAAAATTTTTTAATTTGACAGCTGACGGCTAACTTCAGTATTATATTCAGGTAACCTAAAAATTTAATCTGGTAAGTAGAAAAAGAAATAGTTGTCTAGTGAATAAAATCTGACATTTACTTTATTTGTTATAATTAAATGTTAGTTTAAAGTCAAAACTAAATATTTAATAAATAATTTTGTTGGTTATATAATGTCAACACAGATCTCTATCACAATTTTCCATGCGATGCATTTGTTCTTTTTTAAACTTCATGCACATCCAAGCAAATTTATCAACCTAAATATAAAATAAAACGTCAATGTTTTAAATATTTGACTTTAAACTAAAAACTTATCGTTTAAAGTTAATTATTAACTATTAATTAATATTTATTCTACCAACCGAATTGCTGTTGAACCTCATTCAGTTGAAATAATTTGAGTTTAGTTTTTATAGAGTTTATTAACAAAGTGAATAAAAATTGACATTGACGTGAAGTAATAAATTGCGGCAATTTCATTTTTTTTTTAAATACAATAAGCTAATTGATTATTTGTGGCTAGAATTTTGTGAATAGATTCATTAAGCAATTCTAAAATAATTTTTTTTTTTTTTTTTTTTTCAAGCGAATTTTTGTTAGTTTTAAAATAACAATCAAAAGCGTGCATGCAAGTCGTGAATAGCTGAATAATTGATAGCAATTATTTTTAAATATTAATGTTTAGAATTATTGAAAATATTTATATTATTTTTCACATTTAAAAATATTTAAATAATTATTTTTACACGCTTAAAAATATTTGACAATTATTAAAAATTAAATAAAAATTTTTCTAAACATCAATATTTATTAGCAAGGCATTAACAATAATAAAAAATGCTTTATAGACATAACAACAGACTCAACCACTCACGATACAATTTATTTATTTTCAAACTAATAAATTAATTTAAATTGAAAGTTATATATATCATTTAATAAATTATTATTATCATTATAATTAATATTAATAATCGCCGTCGTATTAACGTCATCAATTAAATATCAAATCAAGACTCCATTTTTTACCTGAGTTGAGAATGGAGCCTTGGGTGGGCCAAAATAGTAGTAGAAGTAGACGTAGGTTTAACAGAAGAACAGATAAGTAATACAATAAAATTAATCAAATATTTATAGTCTATTAATTATTAATTATTATTATCAGCTATTATGTTTTATAATTTAGTGTTATAGTTTGTTAATATAATAGTTTAAGTTAATTTATTCAAGTTTTTCTTGTCTGATAATAAAAGTGGTAGAGTTTTATTGTCCGGCTGCCAAAAATACTAGGCCAATTCGCCAAAATGACATTAGCCATGCTTTAATTTAATATTTATATCTTTAAATGTTTATTTATGTATTAAAAATATTTTTTTTTTTTTTTGTCAAAAAATTTATCAGGATAAATAAAAATTATAAAATTGTGAGTTGAGTGATACTAAGCTTCAGTATGCTTGCATTAGTGCAAGATACTTTTATTAAAAACATCACAAACATAAAAAAAAAAATTTAGAAAAGCTGTCATTAATTTTAACTATTTAATTTATATTCGTATCTATATTTATATACTTATTTTTATGTGGAATATAAATTACAAATAAGTAACTTTGTAAATTAATCATAGTCATCAAAGTTTTATAATTACAAAAGTTACTAATTATATCACGTTACAAATATCATAAGATTAATTATATATTTTTTTTAATTTAATTTAATGTGAAAAAAAAATTAATTAAATGGACGGGCTTTTATTTGAACTGGAATAATTTGACAGAGTACACACGCTTATGATATTTGTAACGCGATGGTTTAATCTAGGTGGGTACATATCTTCTCATGTACTTCTGTAAGTTATTTTCACATGAGAAATGCAAGTGCGAGGTGAATGAAATGATAAATTTTATAAAATAAAATAAGGTTTAAATAAACACGGCTTGTTCAAGATACTAAATAAATAATTAAAATACTATTTATATATATTAAATAAAAATATAATCAAAAAAAAAAAAAAAATTGATATTTAATTTATAATTGGAATCATTGTAATTAATAAGTTATCATAACAGGGTTAAAATTTGAAACACAGCATAAGCAAACATTTCAAAAACAAGCCGTTTAATTTATAAATTCAATAAATTATTTCAATATTATAATATTATAAAAAAAGCATAATCAAATAGATGAATTAATGAAATACTCCTAGTTTCATTTTTTATTCTCAAATGCATTATTAAATATTCAACTCTTGAAGAAATTAATCTAACTTTTTTTTTGCCAAAGTGATGACCTTAACAATGAAAACGTCACGTCAACTTTTTTAATAAAAAATAATTTTTTCGAGGGTTGATTATTTAAATAAATATTAATATAAAACAGTGTAGATTAAAAAATGGTATAATTATTTATAAAAAATAGTGTATGATTCTACTAGTGTAAAAAAGTGTCAAACGTTCGCAATAAGCTACCGAGCATGTTCATTTTTGTTTTATTTTAAAAATCAATGCTACCTCAAATTGGCAGCACAGCGTATTCTATCAATTAATATTAATTAATTAATTAAAAAAAAAAAGACTGTTTAATGAGAGTGAATGATAAGATAAACACAATTTAATTTTATAATAAACGCAGAGCTGCCACGTGTTAACCAGTATATAATAATGCAGTGTATGCAGCAATTATAATCAAAGTGTTCAGTTGTTAAATTACCTTTTCGCTGCAGTACTTGTGTCACTACCGTTGATTTTTTTTTTTATAACAAAAGTTATTAGAGAAAAATATAATATAATATCAAAAAATTTATTTATACCCAGTATTAATTTAGTTTAAAAAAAAAATTCACGCGAATTTTGAAAATTTTTAATTTATATATGAAACTTTACCTAGAGTAATTTATATGTAATTTAATATTATAAATTTATTTATATTTATTATTAGGGGAAGAAATAAATAAATAAAATTTCTTACCGATTCCAAACGGCTTTAACGGTGAGGTATTGAAAGGACTGTCATCATTTCTCGCGTGTCCGACGGACGCTCGTCTTGGATGAGGTAGGCCATTAAGTTCGGAATTGAGATCTGTTACACTTTCGGAGCGTGTAACGCTCAGCGCTTCCATCGAGGTATCGAATCTCATAATCTGGTTTTAAAATTAAAAATTATTGTTAGTGATGGTTAATCGGCTGGGAACGTTTGCAACGTTTAATGAAAGTTGTAAGAAGAAAAACAGACTGACAGACCGACATGCCGAAGATAGGAGTGCAGTGATAAGAACAATTGATTAAATAAAGTTTAAAAATCAATAAAATAGAGCGCTAATTCAAATAAAATTAAGTATTTAATTAAATTAAATTGTCCATTAAAAAAAATTTTATTAATTCAAAAAAAAAAAAAAATTTTTTTTTTTAATAATTTTTTAATTAAATAAAATTGATTCAAATTTTTAAAGTAAAAATTTGGTAATTAATTACAAGTGGGATTTATTTGTAAATAATTACCAAAAATTTTTCTATTTTATTTAATATATTTTTTTTTAATTAATTTTTTGGTTTAAGAATTACTCTGAGAATTTTTTGAATCAAGTTCATTTTTTTTTTCAATGGATAAAAGGTGAAATTATAAATAGTAGAAAATAGATAGAGAAGATAATTAGTAAGAAAAAAAATTATTATATAAAAATATAAGTATGTGCACATTAATAATCCATTGGACGATGCAAACTAAGTGAAAAAAAAAAAAATGCATTCCAAATTATAAGTAAGTGTTAATAAGCATTACAGTGCGAGCAAGACGTTGAAGAGGCAGAAGTACCTGCGAGAAGTTTGGTACGCTGGCTGTCTTGCGCATCAATGGTTGTCCCTGTGCTTGGAGTAATTCTTTCACTGCGACGTTTTGTCTCAATCGATCTAGCGTCAAGATACTTTCGACTGCCGAAACACCTCTTGTATATTTTTCTGAAAATTTCATTGTATTTAGATTAACTATACTCATTTATTTACTCAGAATTTAAAAGCTGGATGATTTTAATTTTTAACAGTGTAATTTATTTCAACGCTTAAGTTTTTGATTTATTGAACAGAAAATATTGATATTGCATAATAAATGTAACTGAAGCGTTATTGAAGCGAATACATTAAAAACATCTGTGGTATTTTTAAGTATTATGATAATCACTTTATAAAAGTTGTAAAGGTGTTTGAAAACAGATTTATTGGTTATTTTATATCAATATTCAATATTTTATTTGTTTAAACTGTTTGAATGTTTGTATTTATTTAAAGGAATTTTTAAACGTCATTTTTATTGAATTTATGACAAAACTATAATTTTTAAATTTTATTTTAGTCTCTTGATTAGAGTTAGGATAAAAAATGACTAATTTTTAAAATTGAACATTCATCATCCATATGATGGTGAATTTTTTTTTTTCTTAATTAAGTTACCTAAATGTTAATTATTATTAAAAATTTTTAATTATAGTTTAAAAAATTAAAAAATACACTTTAATATTAAACTAAGTTAAAAAGTAGAAAATAATTTTTAATAAAATTAATTAAAAATAAAGATAAATAAAAAAAAATTTTTTTTTAATTTAAAAAAACACTCCAATTATAGCAAATTTCAATTTAATTTGCTATAATTTAATCTGTTCTACGTTTAGCTGTTAATTAAATTCAATATAGATAAGATAATACACAAGTAAAAAATGATATTATTAATGTTATTTTACATTTAATAATACCAACATGACTTTCATTTTTTATTTCAAAGATGTGATATAAATTATAATGCTAATTTAAAACCATAAAAAAAAAATTCGTTCCGGTATTTGAATTCTCTTTTTGCTCAATGTTAAATAATTCTATTATTTATTACCAAGAGAAAAATAATAAAGATAAGATAAAATTACCTATGTAAGTTTCGCCATCACACAAACCACTGTCTTCTCCACTGGCAGCGATCTGGGCCAAGCTTTCGCGATCCTCGAGCTCTTCACTAGCCTTTGGTATATTAGAAACGACTTCATAAGTGACTCCAGTCTGGGTGAGACCATCAGTACGAACAATTCTCTTGAACAATTTATCAGCAAGGCTCTGTTTTTTGTAGATATTGAGCGCAAGTCTTTTTCTCAGTACGAGATCCATCTGCGCGGGGTGCGATAAGCGGACGGTTGTCTTGAGGATTAAAAACACCCGTTCGTTGGTATCAGTAGCGCGATTTAAATGCAGATCGTCGTGTATACTAGAGTCCCAAGCGGCGATAGCACAGACGTCTTTCTCCAAGTGCCGAATTATCGGGAGGGTAAAAAATTTATTGCCATGCTCCTTAGAAATAATGGAATTCAATCCGGTAATGGATACTTCCTCTCCAGATTGGTGTGTCGACAAATCGTCGGCATTGAGATCAAGAAATAGTACGGGAATGTGTGGCTCCATACCAGGCGGGGGATTCCAGTCGGCGGGTGCTCCGGGAATCCCAGAACCCGCGGCCGGGACTAACACGGCGTTCCTTTCTTCAGTCAGACTCACCCACTGGTCAACTAAACTCTGCTCGCGCTCTACGTCTTGCTCGGTTTTGTTTTTCTTGTTTATTAGCTTCTGAATGTGCTGGTCTAGGTACTGCCGTCGCCTCATTAAAGCGTCGCTCCATTTTTCTCTCAAGACATTCAAATCCTCGTCTTGATAACTGTCTAGTGGGTTTTGATAACGGTTGCGGACTGATACACTACCCACTGCGATGTCCAGCACTGATTGACAGATTATTGGCAAAGTGCCGGAATTTTGAACGGGTTTCACTCGCACCTATTAAGTTTTTAATAATTAGATATTATTTGATGGAAAATACTTGGTTTTTTTTTTATTTAAAAATTGATATGAAAAATAAGAATTTTTTTTTTTTATTTAAAAAAAAAAAAAAAAAACAATTTATAGAGTAGCATATTATTTTTTTTTCATTAAAAAATTTTTAATTTTTTGAATTAATAAAATCAAATTAAACAGCATTAAAAATTTTTAAAATTAAAATAATTCAAGTATCAATTAATTTTTTTAATTGAAATTGTAGTTTTGATATGAAAAAATATTGAAAAATTATCTTTAAATTGTAGATCAAATGTCGAAATTTTTAATTTTTTTTAATTTATTTAAAAAAAAATAGTATGGTACTTTATGAATTAATTTCTAATAATTTTGAATGAAAAACAAGATATTTATCCATTTTTTAACTTTCAAATTTAATCAAAAAAATTATTTTTCAACTCATATCAATAAATTTGCCGTAACAAATAAAATAAAAAAAATTATTTAATAAGATGAATTTTAGATTTTTTATAAAAAAAAAAAAAACGCAAGAGTTTTAGAACAGATAAAAACAGGGATTAAAAAAAAATTTTACCTGTATCCTACGTTGCTGTCCTTGTCTTAACTGATAAACTCCCCCAGTCATAGCGTCAGGTTTAATAACAACTTCAACCGGAGAATATTCTCCTTGTTCATTGAGCTCTTGAATTTCGACCCACAATTGAATCTTCCTCGTCAGTTCCGACCAGCGGTCAGCGAGGGATCTTGCTTTAGCCAGCTGCTGTTCAACTTCCCATCCGGGTTTACTACGCGAAAAACCAGCGCTTCTGTGTCCCCAGACTTCAATACTGAGCGCGCCTTCAGAACAGTGTTCCATTAATTCTTCTGTGACAGGAACAGTCAAGTCTTTTGTGTGATTGAACTGAAAGGTCAGCGAGTCCCGTTGATTTGTGCTGTTGTTGTTCGCAGTGTTGATATTGCTGACCGGCAAGTCACTGTTGACCACCGGCGGCACTACGATCGGCTCAGGGTGTCCCCAGAATGTGTACTGGCAGAAGACAAAGTGACTCAGCGAGAGCGGTAATCCACTGGCTTGCTTTATCGTAACGCGACAAGTTATCTGGCTGGTTCCCGTGTCGTCCTCGTGCTCAGAGGAGCCCGAATCCGAGCCAGAAGTTTCGGAAGCAGCCTCACATATTCTGTCCTGCGGAAATTGTCCACTCACGCGACTTATTTCAACCTGGAGCCGGCCAGCGACTTCTCCCTGTTGGCTGATTATCGGCGTGTGATAGTCCAGTCTCACGTCGTGGAACAGAACCTCCAGAAATATATTAGCCACTCCAATTAAATTGTGGTTCTCTTGTGACTCGTAAAACGGGTCCTGGGTTTTCCCGGGTACTTCGTCTTTAACTGCGGGTAATCGCGGCAAACTATTGTTTTTGTATTTCTTCTCTTCGTACATGTCCCGCATGTCGATTAGTTTGTTCTCCAGTTTCTCCATTGTCCATACTTGGCTACCCATATTTGCACGCTTTACCAGAATTGCCGGTTCACTGACAAATGCTCCTCGCTGAAAGAATACACTCTAAATATCCAGAGTGTGGTGAAAAAACGAAAAACAAATAAAAAACAACACAAACAAATAATAAAGACAAAACAATTTTTTTAAATAAAAATAAAATGAGATATTTAGTACCCAAAAATTAAATTTAAACTTTTGCAATAGGGTATATAAAGTTTTTAATTAAAAAAAATTATTTCTAGTAATTAAAACTTAAAAAAAAATATTTGATTTAATTTTTCTGGAATGAAATATTTTTTTTTTTATTTAAAAAAAAAATAAAAAAAATTTTTTTTTTAATTTTTACAAGTAATTTTTTTTTCATAAATTTATATCTATATTAATATTGCTCTTTTATGTTAAGTTCAAACCTACTTAAAGTATATTATTGTTATCATAAATGTATATTGCTGATCGGCGTTTTTTTGCAATAAATAAATAAACTTAAAAAAATTTTTCTACGGGTACTAAATCCTCATAAAAATTCAAAACCAAAAACAAACAAATAATTAAATGAATAAATAAACAGATTGATTACCTTTCGGTTAGGACTTAAATTATACGGAGGTATCTGTAAGGTAACACTGAACTTGGTTTGCTTATCCATTTCCTCAGCCAGGAAATTGGCTTCTTGAACTAATGAATTTGCTTTGAGTATATCTGTTTTCAATTGTCCAAGACTGCGCTTGAACATTTCATCCCGCTCTTGGGCCCACTTTTCAACTCTCATTTGGGTTGTTGGTGTACAGGCTGGCAATTTACCACTGTGACTTCCGCGCAATGGGTCATAAGGTACATAAGGAGAGTAGGGAGTAGACGGGGATAATATGTTGCGCAGCTGCTGAAATTGACGTTCGTACTCCAGACGCTGCTTCTCGAGAGCAACCTGAGCAAAAAGACCACCAATATTAATATTAGTAAGATATATAGAACAAGATAACGTAAACATAAGATCAAAGATGACTAGAAAAAAAATTGAGTGTAAATTCAAAGTTATAAAGTGCTTGAGTCACGGCTAAATAGAAAAAATTTCATTTGATTTGATTTCAGTCAACTTCACTAGACTTGAGTTGGCTTCGTTTTACTTGATATAAAGTTACCTGTTTATCTTCCTCATGCTGCCTCTCCAGGCGTGCAATAGCCTGCTGGATAGGGTCGTTTGAGAGTTCATTTAACATCAGTTCCTCTTTCGCAAAGTTGTAGTCGATATTTTGAGCCGGGGTCTGGGGTTCGCTGCTGATAGCTGCAGTAAATGACAACATTCAGAAAATTTATTCCCTGTACCTTCAATTTTTATAGAACAGATAAATATTTTTAAAAAATATTTTACCGGTAGCGCTGCGGGGGCAATTTACTCGGAAGAAATGGTGATTACCCCACACTATTCTATCGCCGTGCAATAATGGAGTTTTTTCAACGACTTGACTGCCGTTAACAAAACACCTGGCTCCGTTTAGAGGTGTCATGTAGAGAGCCGAGTCCTCAATTGTTATTACACAGTGCTCTGGCAAAATACCCAGCCCGTGTAACTGAATATCCTGCTCGGTCGTCGCAGATCTACCGCCGACCAGAGTCCTTTCCTGAAATATAAATAAACCGATCGATCAGTTAAGATTTAAACCGAGACGGTGCTATTGTATTCCTGATTTAATTATTGATAGTCACTGATTGCAAAGGTAGATTATGCTAAATCAGTAATCACAGATGCTACGAATCCGCTTTTAATCATTCACAGTTTTTACCTCGGACTCATGTTTGAATAATAGAATTAAGGGGTTGTATGCATTTAAAAAGATATTTTTTAATCATTTATTCTGAAGATTTTTTTATGGATTAATTTGTTAAGAGTTTGTGTACTTATATGAGTGATTTTAAACTTAATATTAATTATTTAATTTTATAATAATTGTAATAATTAATTTTTTTTTTTAAATAGTAGAAAATTTTCGGGAGAAATCCTTTAAAAAAGAAGTTTTGCGGTAAGCACGATATCTTCAGTTTAAATAATTGAAATTTAAAAATCCTAAATCTGATAATTTATAAAAATTTTTCAATAAATAAATTATAGCCAACAAAATTAATTAAAAAAAAATTCCAGCTTTAGAAACTAAAAAAAAAAAAATTATAAATGTAATTTTTTTAAAATAATTTTTTAGAGCTAGTTTATTATTAAAGAAAAATAAAAAAATTATCGAGTCTGCTAATTATTTCTTCCATGTTATTTTTTCTAAAGTACATATGAATTTTTAATTAAAAATGTTAAAAAAAAAAAGTCGTTTTGAAATAAACAAAAAATTTCAGTGAGAAAAAAAGTACTAACCTTTAAATAATAAACTAAAAGCTCATTGAGACTGGGATCATCGTTTAAATTAACTAAATAAAATTTATTCTTCTCGACTTGAATCCCCGAGGCCTGAACACTGATCCCCATCTTCTCGAGCGCGTGCTGTCGCTCGTGCTGCAATCGTTCAGTCTTGACTAATTTCTCCTCCCACGTGACGGACATTTCCTTCATGAGTCGCTCAGATTCGGATATTTTTTCAGTAATGTCAGTGCGTCTCTGACCAACAGCCAACCCTTGACCAGTCGCGTGTAACAACATCTCCTTGAGCGCCTCAACCTCCTGGCGAAGCTCTCGAATTATTCTTGCATTGGGATCCTCATTAACAACCGCGTGATTAACTATTCTCTTTGCGCGATCGGCGTACCGCAGCGTTGATAATGTTTCCTCATAATTATCCGCCGCGGGTGAAATTGTGGCAACCATTACGGTTTTACTATTACCGCCCAAATTATCCTTCAGCAGCCATGTTAGAACTGAGTCACGGTACGGCACAAATTTATCACGATTTTTACCTCCGGAATTTTGATCTGCTAGCTTTGAGATGACTAGACCCAACGTCGTTAACGATTTGTTGATGTTGCTCCCTTCTTTCAGTCTGTCACCTACGGCTCCAGTTTTAACGGCTCTCTCGCTTCCAGCTAAA
The DNA here is from genome assembly GCA_000956155.1 of Cotesia vestalis. Lineage (NCBI taxonomy): Eukaryota > Metazoa > Arthropoda > Insecta > Hymenoptera > Braconidae > Cotesia > Cotesia vestalis. Next base: position 646 of record JZSA01006814.1, on the reverse strand, counting down.
TCGACCAAACTCATACGTGACACTTTCTCACCGCTTACTCCACTCCGCATGTCGGTCAATGTTTGCGTGAGAATTACTGAAAACACAGCATGCGAACGTGAGCTCTCGGAATTCATATTTGTAGCAGCCACTGTCCGAGATTTATTTCCCTCTGTCATTAAGTTGTCGATATCCTGCAAATATATAGTTCAATAAATATCAAATTTATGATTTATGTAGTTGTAAATATTTTATTTAATATACTAGACACAACTTTATGTATTATTGGTAAAATGTTGACAATTTTGAATTTAAGACTTTACACAGAAAAAAAAAATTAATTTAAATCAAATAAATAATTTTAAAGAACTTCAAACATTAACATGATGCTAAAATTGAGAGACATGATAATTTTTAGAATTTTTTTTAGTAAATTTTAGTAAAAAAAAATTTACTTCAAAAATTAAATCTTTAGAAGCTTTAAAAAAATTATACATGCAATTTTTGAAAATTCATTTTTTAAACCTAGTTTATTTTTCAAGGAAAAAAAATTAATTTTGAAGAATTTTATTATCTTGATTAAAGATTTTTTGGTTTGAATAAATTTTACTTGATTTAAAAATTTTTAATCTTGATTCAAGCCAATAAAATTCTTCAAAATTATTTT
>JZSA01006813.1:0-16443 GCA_000956155.1 Cotesia vestalis | reverse complement strand
AAAAAAAAATGAACAATTTTGTAATAAGAAATTAATTTGCTGAAACTTATACAATTTTATTTGTCAGCTGAAGAAATAAAAATTTATCTTATATAACTTTCTTCTTGATGAAAAATTTTTTTGATTTAAAAAAAAATTTTTTTAGCTAAAAATTTGTAAATTGTCTATCTAAAATTATTTTTTTCTGAATTAAAAAAAATTTTTTTCCACAAGAAAATTTTTATTTCTTCAGGTAATAAATAAAATTGTTTAAAACTTTCAGCAACTCAATTTATCGTTAAAAAATTACTCATTATTTTTCTACAATGTGAAAAAAAAAATTAACCAAACTTTTATTATTTCCAACACCAAAGTTAATTTCATCAGAGCTTCTTGACTATTCTAATGCTTTCAAGAAGCTCTATAACTGTAATCTTATTTTTATAACAATGAAATACGACCTTTTAATGTCGATACACAATTAAACTTAAATATGAAAAGAAGATATTTATAAATATCTTCTTTTGATATTAATATTAGTCAACTCTACAACTATATACTTTTATTTATATTTCTTCATTCCATATATGATGTTTATATTTATATTAAAGTCTGTATAGGACAATTGCGACATTTAAAGTTTCAGTAATACAAAATAAGACAACAAAAGTATCGAGTATTCTCTTTTGTCTCATTGTTCCCCTTGTACTGTTTCCAGATTGTTCAATTGAGAAGAATATACAAAAAGCCGAATTGGGGCGAAGTTATATTACAATAATATAAAAAGTGAGCGGCAATACGGAGCACTACCGAACTTTTTAGATTTTCCAATGCACATAAAAAAAAAAAAAAAAAAAAAAAAAAAAAATAAATAAAAGCTAAGTGAGTGGAGTAGAGTAATGAATAACTTACCGGTTTGTCCATAAGCAAAAATGCAGGCATTGTAACCCTGGAATGCATTGTCCAAAATATCACGTCCAAGAGCATCGAATACGACGTTTTGGCTCGCGAAATTTTCCCCGCCGGGATCCAGCGAAAAGAAGCAATGGTCGAAAGCAAACGTCTTGGGCTTGTTTCTGAAAGAAAATAAAAACAGTCATTAGCTTGAATTATATTGAAGTAGAAGAGGAAGCAAAGGGCAAATGTTAAATGGAGCATTAATATATAAAATAATGCATTAAAAAGAAGAACGAAAAGGTAATCGGTATTGACAGGAGCATTATCTCGATAGAACCAAGGCCATGGAAAGTAATTTAATTGGATAACTCAGACTACTTCTATCTGGAACAAGATTGAGATTGTTTCAAAGCGTAGTTACAAGTTTTCTTCTCTCTAACTTTAAGCTCGCAGTTCTAATAGCCCTTCAGAGTTTTACAGGTTCTATTTATTCTTGATTAAAGTATTCACAAATCAAATCATCATTTCGACGGCTAGTTTATAATTTACAAGTTATTCATTAATAAAATTAAAAGTAACAAAAATAAAATTTTATTTTAACTTTTATTAAGAAGATACGAACTTTCTAGACATTATTTATTGAAGAAATCGAGACAGATGTTGACCCTAAGGCCATTACTGGAACTTTTGGTTAGTTTCAAGTTTAAAGTGCTTAAAATCTACCTATTTTTGGCACTTTTTGTCTTTAAGGAACTTTTCAGAAAAAATTATAGGAAAGATTGCAATTTTTACATTGTAATCTAGGACCAGATTTTTAATACTTGCTTTGATAATTTTACATTTTTAAATTTATTATCGATACTATTAAGAGAATAAGCAAAATTTTTTGGCTAGTGTATTTATATGATAAAATAGGTTTTTATGGTTAAATTTGATATCTAAAGATATATGATTAAGAAATGACCTTGTATCTTGTGAATTATTGACATTTTTAACGATATAAGCTCATTCCGATGTTACACTCATCAAGACCTTTCATTTAAGTACCCACATCATTGTTTCATATATTTATATATATTATATATATATGTATATATGAAAAATATATGAAAAATACATGTGGGTACTCAAATGAAAGCTCTTGATGAGTGTAATATCGGGATGAGCTTATATCTTTAAAAACTTCAATAGTTAAAAAAGTACAGTGCTATTTAACAAAATTCATTATTTAATAAAGCAAAATTTTATTTATTTAGACTTCACAAGTCACATAGTGACTGCAAGGTTGCTAGTGTTACATTATGGAACTGCGTATAAAAATAATAAATATCCAAATTTTTACGATGTAACGCGGTAAAATTATTAAAAAGATATTGAAAATTATTTCAAAAAAAGACTTTTTTAAATCAAGTAGTTATTCTTCAATGAAGAAATAAACATTTTAAGATTCTTGTAGGATTTCCAAACTTTTTTCTACTAATCACAAATGGTCGTAAATTTTTGAACCACTAAATGCAATTGATGGAGCTATCGTGAGCAGAATTTAGCGGTTGAAAATAGATAACAATTTTAAGCGTTCTTGTTTCATGGAACTAGATCATCTGTAGACAAAGAGATGACTAGACTTGATACAATATAATATCCTTTCTCTGGACTATAACTGCCTGTTGAGTCTTTTAGCTTCTATCCATTCTTTGTCTTTTTCGTTTATTTGGACTTTAATGTCTCTCGAATAGTCGCGGCTCGCTGACAATCGAAAACTCGTTTGCTGCAAATGGAGCAGTAACTGTCGAATAAAATCCAAGTTCACATCGTCGGACACGTGTTCCATTTATTTTGATGGGATGCAGAAATTAAAGCACTGAAGTGATATTTTACTCTGAATTTTGAAGCGTTTCAATGTTTTTCACTTTGTTGTTTCAATCATTATTTCCGGCAATAAAAAAGCGGTATCAGACCAATTGAAATGTCTTGTGTGCTATAAACACAGTGATGTTGATATTGATGCAGACTATTCACCAGTTTAATGTATTTGTGACGTCGTTGTTAAAAGTAGAGCTCATCAGAACAATAAACGTTTCCAACCACGATACTGGTATGCGTTTTTCATCAATTTCATTCTGAAAAGTATTCCACTGAAAAGGCACCCACACAACTTAGATACAACGAAAACTTTTCTAAGCTTTTATTCAGTCGGATTCTGTTTAATGGAGAACAATTGCAAATGAAAGAGGAAGTAAAGCTTTTGAGTTTTTTTCTCCGCAATAGTATCTACCTCTGGGTTTTTGTTGGTTTGTTCGTTTTGAATTTATTCAAATAGCTGACACCGTTTAGCCTCGGCCTCCGAGTCTCTAGTAGTGCAGTCTGCACTTGCATAATCATTGAATGACACATGCTTACTCAAGTAAATTAATTCAATGTTGACGTCGTAAATCAGCGATGATAAACAGCGCTATCAGTTATTAGTTATTTATATGGCCAAAGTGTGACTAATTTAAATATTCAAGCTACAAAGTTATTTTTTTTTTTTCAAGTTACTAAAACTGAGTTGAATTAGCCGTTTATTTGATAGAAATTCAAATAAATGTTACAAGTGTTGAAACTGATGTTTATAAATAATATTTAAATTTATGTCTGTAGAATAATATTTATATATTATTCTACAAGTGCGATAGAAAATAAATAGAGGCAATTTTGGTTTAAAAAATCTCTTGATTTTTGTAAGGCAAGAATAAATTTTTTTTTTTTACATAGATTTGAAATCTTAATCATTTATTACGAGTTTGATAATTTGGTCGATTAAAATTTTAAATTTTTATACAAAAAAAATGGATTTTTTCTTTAAAATAGCGAAATTAGGAAAAACTAGATTTTTATTGAATCTAAATTTTGAAATTTTTATTTCCGCAGAGATTTTACATAATTTTTATGGCTTACGATTTAATCAATACAAATTTTAACTTATTATCAAACATCAAAATTGTATTACTATTATTATTTTTCCTTCAAAATAAATAAAAATAAGAAAACCTGAAAATTTATTTAAATAAAAATTCTGAATTTTTTTTTTTTTATAGAGATTTAATAATTGTGAAAGCGTAAGACGACGTTAATAGCCTGGTCAACCAAAATTGCAATTTTTTATCAAATATTAAAGCTCTAAAATTATTATTTTTTAGAAAAAAAAAATAGATCTGAAAAACTTATTCATTGATTTAATATAAATTTTATAATGTTTTTTTTTACAACTCCGACATTGTAAACAAAAATTCCCAATTTTTTACAAAAAAATAAAAGCTTCAATATCATTTTTTTTTAAATCAGTAAAACTGAATAAAACTCCATATTCATTTGATATAAATTGATATTGAGTTGAAAAAGTTTTTTCGATAGTAAATTATTTATCACTTATTATCCATTTGAAGCTAAAAAAAAAGCTGGTAATTTCCCACGTTTAACTCATTGTCACTTAGCGGTGCTTTAAAATACACAAAAGAAAAAAGAAACAAAGCATGAAAGAATACCAATGAAAGCAAAATAAAAGCATTTCTTTTGTTTTATATCGCAACTCTATATTTTAAACTTGAGCATCAATTTGCTAATGGGATTCTTTGAGAAAAGAATCCGAAGAAAGTTTTAGATTTTATTTAAAGTTATTCTATTTTCTTATTATCAGAGAATTAAGAGTCTGGACTCACTGAATAAATTATCGAATTTTTTTACGTCTCAGACTCGACGTTTCAGTCTCTATATATAAAAGCTACAAATTAATAATAACAAAGTAATATTGTGGTGACCAGTGGACGAATATAGCTGATGATAGTCAGGAAGGTCGAGCTTTCGTCACGCAAGCTTGTACACAACTTTGCGTGCTGGGTTTGTGACCAAGATTATATTTGGGCGTCAGGGTTGCGATGCTAGGGCTGTTAATTGATCGTCAGAGGGTGGAATCAACCCTAAATGTCTCGTCTGGTTTAGCCTTAATATCACTATACTCGTTGTCATTAAAATTATCATTATCATAATAGTTTTCATTATCATCCTAATAATTTCAACAATAGCAAGGTCGTTTTTTATTTTTTTTTTTTTTTAAAGATCATTAAAACTGTTTAACTACCAGATTAAACCAGTAACTCTGGTATTGCGTAGAAAATTTTAATGGATATTTTTCCCCAATATTATTGGACTTTTAAAAGGTTCTTTTCGTTGAAATAAAAAAATGGAAATTTATAAACTTATAATGATCGTTGAACTAAATTAATTAATTTTTGAGTAAAAGTTAGAAAAATTAACTCAGAGTTTATTGATTTTATCAAAAAAAAAACTCTGATAATTATTTAATTTTACAATTTGTGTTTTATAAAGAATTAATTAATATTTTAGATTTTTAAATTAACTGAAGATTGAGTTCGATAAGCATTGGGACAATTATAAGTTTAAAAAAAGTTAAAGAGCAGTAGAAATCTAAGTAGATTGGAAAGATTGGAAATTAGAGCTTATTCTGTAAGCTCACCTTTAAAAAATTAAGTAAATTTTTAAGTTCAAAGGTCATTTAAGAGAGAAGCAATAAAAGTACGAAAATTAGCATTTTTTTAAATTTCAAATTAACGTTGTTAATTTTTATACTTAATTGATAATATATCTTCTGAGAAATGTATAAATTATATGACGAACTGAGCAAAAATTGATTTAGCGTTGACTAGACTAAAAATCAATAATAAACTTCTTTTTTAATTTAAAGGTCAATAGCTTGGACTGGAAATCTCTTATAAGGAAAAGATCCAGCGATCAAACGCGCTCTGTCGGAGATTTTCAATACTAATTTTAATAAAAAAATTATTTATGTGTAGAGATAACTATATTAGGCTTGAAATATACTTATCAAGTATTATCAGGACATATCTTAACATCATCTTCTTAATTTGAGTAAAAAAATTTTTTCACTAAGAAAATTTTCTTGGTTTAAATAAATTTCATTTGATTAAAAAATTTGTTGTTTTTTTTTAAGACAATGAGACTCTTCAAAATAATTTTTTTGATTTAAAAATTTTTCTCTTGATTCAAGTTAATTTTTTTTCCGTATGGTTAAATCAGAATAGCATTTTACGGGTAGTTAGATACCTATGAATTTTTTTTTTTTTTTTTTTTTCTAGACAAATCATGTGATTTTGTCTATCATTTTATTCAGCGACCAAAGAATCCATTCTTTTTTACAATATAAAGACCAACAATTAAAATCCCACATTAAAGCAGTATAATAAACCAACAATCGCGGTACTTTAATTACCCTAGGCAATTGTTTGCTAATTAGCGTAGCTGTACTTCTTAATATACTCTTTAAAACTTTTTTCTCTGTAAACATATATATATATATATATATATTTCTTAAGCTTTTTATTTCTTCGCCTTATTACTTTCTTCTATCCTCAAGTTTGGCTTAATTTTTTTATCCTCAAAGCACAGTCAAAGTCACTTGTCCATTAGCACTTAAAAGTTCAGCCCTTAAGTTTGTCGTCAACTCTTGTGTATAAAATGAAATTAGAAATAGGTTTCGTGAAGTAAAGGAACTACCAAGATAGAGTTGTTACCTTAACACATTTTATCAACAAAAGGAGTCAGAAGTTTGTGTACTTTGTCGACGTTGTGTAAACATCCACTGAGTTACAAATCCATTATTACTGTTATCATTATCTCCACTTGTTTATTCCCTATTGTAATCATTGCACATAATTACCCGGCACTTTTGTCACTTGTTTTTACATGTCGCGTGATATTGTCTTCTGTTGAGTACAATGTACAATATGCAAGTGCTTAAACTTCACCGAAGAGCTTTTGTTTTCAATAAATCATCTTTTAAAAACCTGTTTACGCTTAAACGCCTTTTAAAACAGGTTATCGCAAAACCTTTCACTTTATTACGCACTATTATTTAATCGGATTAGTGCTCAGAGGACTATTTTTTATTACAACATCCAAGCTCACCTGTTATTGCATCTTACTTTCGATATTCTAAATGAAGTTATCGAGAAAATTATCATGTCAAAGATACTATAACATCTTATACTTTTTTTTGTAATTTTATAAATATTTAGGATATTAACTGAAAGAAAATGCTTGATTCAAGACAAAAATTCTTTTAAAAATTTAATTTTAACTTCAAGATTTTTAGTTCGGATCAATGCAAGAAATTCGATCGCGAATCACAAAAATTAAATTTGAGGATAAAAATGTTCGTCTTTCAAGAACTTTGTTTATTTAATAAAGCACTTTACTATTTTAAAGCAGATACTATTGAATTGCTTAAAAAATACCATCAGTTTTAGATTTTTCACTTTTTTCTAAAAAAAAAAAAAAAAACTAAAAATAATGAAAAGAAAGTAATTAAATATTAAATTTTAAAATAATTCGAATTGGAAAAAAAATTCATAAATAAAAAAAAATGTCAATACCATTTTGGTGTTAAAATGATTAATTATAAATCATAAATAAAATTGTCACAATAGAAAATATCAAATTCGTTAAAACTTTTAAAAAAAGTTTTTTTTTTTTTTTTTTTTTTTTTTCCAGAATAACTTTCAAGTTTTTTAATTATTTTAATTTAGCCATAAAAATTAGATTGATATAATCATATTTTGAATCTTTAATTCCGACTTTTTTACTAATTAATAATTATAGTTAGTTTTTGAAATAAATTTTTTTTTATGTACAATTTAAAGGTCTTTTGTAGAGTTCCCTTTAAAAAGTACTTTTTTTTCAGTGTATAAAAAATTTTTTATCGATAAAAATTGATTTACTTCTACAATTGTACTGTTTTTATTTTTTACTTTGAATACGTCGTTATTCACTTCAATATTATTGTGGAATATTAATACCTTTCTTCCAAAATGAAAGAACTAATTCACACATTTGACAAATATAACTTGAAAAAAAAAAAATAAAATGAAAGAGTATTATTTCCATATTGAAATGAGGATTCATTGAAGTGGAATTTAAAAACATGAAGCTTATTTCAAGTGAAATATCGAAATAAAACCACCGCTTTTTTACAGCAAAAAAAAAAACAGATAGATGAAAATAAAAACGATTCAATCGCAGACGCGGATAAAATAAACATAAAGAAATTTATTTAACATCCGTTATCAAAGAGTAATTGAATGTTATTTATCACGAATCATGACACCCCCGGCAGCATTTAGCCATCCATTATTCTCACAGTACCAAATCCCAAATGATAAGGACTGACTGCAGAATCAGCATCAGCAATCAGTACTCGACACGAGTACCCTCGATTCGGGATCGAGTGATCATTCAAAGGATCCGATTACTAATTAACGATTATATTTAATAAACTGGTAATTGGGTTCTAATTACCGGTAACCTCCACTGTTTTAAATTCAATTAATCCCTCGAATTACATATATTTGTTTCCATTTTCCAATTAACCCCGGAAAAAATAGAAACTTTCCCCTGAGCATCTATCGATTTTTTGTTAAGCTCTCTTCTATTTTTGTTTTATAATTCCGGGTTGTTGATGAGTACATCGGTGATGCCCATGAGACACTTGGTGCAATCAAACTTCCACTCGTACTCTGATAAACGCGGAAACTAAATCGTGCCAAGCATTAAATGGTAATGAGAGTTATCGCTTCCTCTTACACATATTCACAACTTTTTTGTTATTGTATTAAATATTCGAGATTCTATACTTTTTTTATTGGTCAAAGACTTTTTATTTCTTTTTTCTTAATAATCAAATAGTGTATAAAAGTTTCTAGTTTTTTTGGAAAAAATTTAAATGATAAAAATTGGACACTGAAAAAAAATAATTGATTTAAAAGAAATAGTGCTGGTCTATGAAAATTAATTTGAAGATAATTAAATTTCTTCTCTTGAAATGAATTTTTTTTTCCAAATTTAAGAATTTAAAATATATTGTTTATATTTTTCTCCAAAATTAACAATAATTAAACAACAATTAATTAAACATTAATTGAACAATTAACAATAATTAAACAAGTCCGTAATATCTTGACTAAACGTTAATTTATTTTCTAATCTCTGTATTATTTTAAACTTTAACATTTTTTTGAGCATTTATCAGTTTATCTTTTATACTTTCTAATATTCTTCTTCAAAAATCCCGCTTTTTTAACATACAATGCGCCATTTTCAAATATAGTTCTTTTAAAAGTATACCAATGGCACAATCTTTCAGAATTTTTGAAAACTAAGATAAAAACAAAAAAAATTACCAGGAAAACCTTTTTTTAAAATTTAAAATTTTATTTTCTTGAGTAGATTCCTCATTTTTTAAAATTAATTCAAATTAAATGTCTCTAAATAAGAATGACATTTTAAAGAAAATATATATTCTTAATTAAAAATTCTATTCAAGTGTAAGTTCAAACAAAATTAAATTTTTTTTATCTCCAAGCTTTTATAATCAGCAATTCGTGCTAAATTCTGCAAAGAAATGGATCAAAAAGGTTATTATATCCATAAACTTTAAAAGGTATATTAATGCAAAAATGAATTTTAAATTCCAAAGTATTAGTTAGGGAAAAGAGCTTTTTTATATATATGCAAACTACCTGTTTTATTGACTTTCACCTCTGCCCATATATTTCACTCCAACGTCCTACTTTCGACGCAAGGGTTCAAAAGTGCGCTTGCGTGACATAATACACAAGGAATAAAAAATCTAGTTCAAATTTTAAAAATCAGTGATGCTACTTGAATAGACCGACTAGACCAGATAATAAATAATATCAAATTTTCTCTCCATAAATTGTTATCCTTTCTTCCCATTAGTATATAGCCTGTTATTAATTTCCGGAGAATGTAATTAACATTGCAGCATAATGTGCTTCATAAGACGGCAAAAAGCTCTGATGGATGTAAGTGGAAGCCGGTTGGCAAGTTACCTAAATTAAATTCACCGGTACAGCGGCAAGACCGTTTGATTAAAATTAATAGACGGTCAGTAAATATCCTAAGGGTTTTCAGTCCAGGAGAAACTCCTACCGAAATTTTACCCCGGATAGAATGAGAATGAGAGCTATTAAAGCTTTACCAGTGCTTTTGATTATATTGCTGGGAATTCGTCGATACAGCAAAGGGAATTGCGGGAGTTTATACAAAGCTTCCACATGGATTTTCTCGTTATCTTCATGACAATTAATCCTCAGGGTCGCTGTGATGTTCTACTGAAAGCTTCTCGCATCATAAATGTCAATAATTCATATTCCGGAATTTTATTTTTCATTATTAAATTCCTAGAATATGGTTTTGTATTTTTTTCCATCGTAATATACGAGAAAAAACTTTAAAATTAACAACAATCGTAATGCGCTCGTAATACCACTAGGGCGTGCAAAATAGAAAAGGCAGAGTGCCAAAAAGAGGGCTAAAACTTTTTTTTTTTTTTTCGCAGACGTATCTTTATAGTTAATGCTGGCATAGACGAAAAGTTTTACGGAAAGTTCAACTCTTACTTTATATTACAGCATAGAGAAATCGATATTGCTGTTTACGTGAGATTCAAGATTGTTCGCGGCTTTATGATTTATTGTCGAGCTCTTGAGGGTGCTCTTGATGATCATAAGCGACTTTTAACAGGCTTAAATTTTTTTTATTATTCATTGAAATAAGCCGTCGAGATTAGATTTTGATAAAAAAAAATTATTAACTCTAATAAAATATTATTTTCAAAATTAATTTAAAAAATTCATTGATTGAATCAAAAAAAAATCTTGATCAGGAGAAAAATGTTCTTGATCATTTTTATTGGTCTTGAGTTTTCCAGAAGTATGAAAGATGGTGCCACTGGTATACTTCTAATAGAACTATACGTGAAAATGGCGTTTTAAATGTTAAAAAAGCGGGTTTTGAACAAGAACATTAGAAAGTATAGAAGAAGAGTTGAATTATAGAATTTTAAGATTTTTTTTTTGATAAGTGATCACAAAATGGTTAATTTAACTGATTTGTTTCAAGAATTAGTTCTATTATTTTTGTTTTAATTTTTTTTGGTACATTGACTGAAGAAGTTTTTTTTTGAACCAATAATACTAAATTTTTGAAGAAAAACTAACTCATGGTTGGATTCTATGCAATACAATATTCTATGCTCAAAAATATTCCTCTATAATATTTGAGTTTACGAAAATTTTTCCGTACTTTCCATAAAATTTTCAATTGTTTACTCTCAAAGTATTCCAAAGTATCAGATTAATGTTTATTTTGGCTTTGAAACTTTGTTAAACAACTGCAACATCTGTATAAAACAGAATAGATGAAACTTAGATTCCAGTGTAGAAGTAGTTTATATTGCGATCAACTAGAAACAACTGGAGTAGAGTTTCATTGATAAAGAAGTTGATGGCGGTGAATTGTTCCACGAAATTCGATACTAAACGGACAATTTGGCACAGACAGTTCCATACTTTAGCTCTGTTGGTATGTGAGAGTATCTATACATGTGCCCGTGCAAAACCAATGCACAAGTGATAAACATTAATCTAGAGTAGTTATTCTCTGCTCGTACATTGGTATTATATCGGGCCAGTGGATCCTGATCGGTGACTGGTTATGAAGATTAATTATAATCACACGTTTCATTGGAATTGCCTTATAATTTATAATAAAATTCGTTAATTAACGCTCGCTATTCTCGTTCAACTTGTGTTTGATAGAATATCCATTAATAACCTCAATAACGCTATTCATCATTGAATGTCACGAAATATGCGAGAGATTAAATTTTCGGTTTTGCATCATTTTGCGCTTTGATATTATCACTCGAATTGATATTAACCGCAGTGAAAAAGTTAAACTTTATTTGCGGTAATTTATTAATATCCAACATTGTTAAAAGTCATAATAGATTTAACGAGCGTGCGCAAGCGCGCGTCTGAATATTCGTATGAAATTATATATATTTTCATGCTTATCATATATTTTACCAATCACATTACGAATAAATTGGCTTCACATATATTTTATCTCAGTTTTATATTGGAATTTTTTTTTGAAAAGAGATAATCTCTTTATACAGAAAAAAAAAAATTATCTTGATTCAGGTGAAAAATTTTTAAAACCAAGAAAATTATAGTGAAAAGTTCCATTATCTTAGAGCGATGTAAAAAATTCTTGGATTAAGTAAAATTTATCAAATCAAGGGATATTTTTCAGATCAAGAATTTTTTTACTTAATTATATCGATTTAGTTTCCAAAAATTCCACTAGATGGAGCCAGTGATATAGTTCTACTTGAAAATGGCGTTTTGTATGTTAAAAGAGTGGGATTTATGAGTAAGATCATTATTAAGTATTAAAAAGAGCTAAATTATCAATTTTTAAGATTTTTTTTCTCTTAACACGTGAAATATTCTTAAAATTGAGAATAACATAGTCTTTAATAAAAAATACTGGTCTTAAAATTTTCATACATTGTTATGGATCATTTTCATAATAAAAGTAATGTTACAATGAAGTATGTCAAGATTTTAGCATAATGCTTGCAATGTACATGCATGTTTATTCAAGCTCGACATTCAACAACATCCAGCCCGTTAGTTAAATCGTGTTGTCTCAAGGACATCTAAAACAGTATTACATAAAGAGAAAATTTTCTATAAGCTTGCAGAGAAAGAGAAGGATAAGTAGAAGTTGGGAACATATTTGAGGCACTTTTCGATGAGTGGTGTTGACATTTAACGACGTCATTCATCAACCACCATTTTCATTATAAATTTACGACGGTTCATCAAAATTTAACGAGATAATCTGCAGCATTTATTTCTAGTATTTTATCAAATATTTACTGTAAGGGTTCATGTAAATTAAATATTTACAAATATATTCCAACTTTCATCGCCCCTCAAATAAATATTACTTCTGGTACTATTAATAAGTAATAACAATTATCATGTAGATGTCGCTTAAATATTTAACGAAAAAAAATGTATTTTCAGCGCGGAATATATTAGCCATAAAGGTCAGAAGCGGAAAAACGAAAAGAATAAATTACGTGACTTTTATAAAAGTTTGAAAAACAAGGACGAAGGGTGAAGCGCTGGTACAATTAAAATTAACCTAATTAGCATAATGCTCCGTTTGATATAAAGTTGAAGTGTGTAAAGAACAAGAAGAAAAAAAAATAGACAACAAATTGCGGTGTTTGCTGGGTGGATAATGATAAAGAGTGAGCTTTTGATCTCATATTATACGTTAATCCCACACCAGTTCAGAAACAAGACCCAGTGATCCAATACTCGACGGTATCCGTTACCCGAGCTACCGCAATACATGAAAATGCGCCTTCAACTTTGGAAATTTGGAATTACTATGCAGTTTCCTTCACTTCATTCGTCTCTTGGGTTTTACCCACAGATTTCAATCTTAACTGGGTTTATTTATGGGAGATAATCCATAGCCCGCAAAAGGATCCGAAGTTGCATCAAGGCTGAGTAGTTTACTTAACGGAAGTGTTATTTCTGGATAAAAAGTGTTACATCATGGAATTTGATACCAGACACAGTTACGGGCGAATAGAACTATATAAATGTAAATTATATAAATAAATAACTTTTCCACTAAATTAAATCTATTTAGTGCAGGTGTACTCTGATTACATAAATAAACAGCTTTGGAGTTGCGTAATGTATAAAACGTGTATCATACTTATATGTTGTAGGATTCATTTTGATTAACAACACATTACCTTGTATGTTACACATTAGCATTATTATTATCATTACAATTTTTTTAATTTTCTCTTCAGAAGTTTCAGATATCCGTGAAGATGATTTATCTTCATAAAAAAAAAATACTTGGCTCAAGAAAAAAGCTTACTCTTGTTTTGAAATATTCAGTTCGAATTAATTTATAAAGTTCAATTTTGAATATACAAAATACAACTTTTAAAAAAAATTTTTTTTTGATCATTTATCAATTTTTAAATTAAACGGATCAAATTATCAAGCATGAATAGTTTATATATCTGCATAGGATGTTAATTTTTTTTTTTTTACGAATTTTTGCTAGTTTGGAAACTTCAAGAATGTGTAGCTTTTTTTCCCTTTTTTTCGTAAAAATCGTAACTTTATAAAACTCGGACAGAATAATGATCATTTTACCGAAAATTTCCTCCTAGTATCATAAACAGTGTTTAGAGTAAATTCTTTTTCCCTAAGACCAGAAACCATTGAATTTATGAGTCCACTCGGTCTTAAATTTCATTATTCCATTCCATTTTCTCAATCCGATTAATTTACACTTGAGAACGTCAGAATTATAAATTACACCTGACCCAACTCAACCGCGTCTTGTCATTATTTCTCTTGGGAATAATTCCTTGTACATTGCACCGTACATGTTTCATCCCCAGAGCATTTCTTCCATCAAGAAGTCTTTCGTCGAGTATTTTTTCGCTCTCAGCTCTGTTTATAATTCCGCTATGCGTAAGGCCACATAATAAAAACGGAGGATGAAAAATTTTCTTTACGAACGACCTACTGGGAATTATGCATAATTTTCCAGAATTGTTTCGCTAACTTGTTTGCATTTAATTATTTCAACGTCTATTCGCTTGAAAGTCAAACATCTTATAAAAAATTTTTCATGATAGATAATTGGATGTTTTATTAATATAAATGTTTCTTCAAATTTGAAGAGTTGGACTTTATTCAACGATTTTACAAAGCTTTTGTACAAGCATCTGGGTTTGACAGTCACAGAGAAAAAGGTCTTTTGTGTGTTTGATAAAAAGTAGGCGAAAAATTTACGACTAGAAAAGTCGCGGTGGAAATAATCGCTCTATTTAGCTTTTTATTTCGCTATTTCTTCTTTCTCTGCACCGCGGATTACGAAAGAATGTGGAGGTGTGTGTGTGTGTGTGTGATTATGAACGTAATAGAAGTACTAGCAGTGTCAAGTCATCTATGTCTATGTGTATGTGTATAGAGGGAGTATTCGAGTGAAATGAACAATGAAAATGTACAAGTGTTATGGTTATTGAAGCTTCAAAAATAATTTTCCTGTCGTTTTAAATCCTGTGAAGTGGATCATTACAAGAACAAAAGATTTGCACGGACTAACGAGCATTGCTTCAATGGGAGTACCTAATACATACACGCGTATTTTTAGTACGGATTTCTGTCTATGATTCATACATACACATATTGTGTAAACAATTTTGTGGATCGGAAAATTTATGCTATTAATTGAAAAAATTTGAATTATTTTCTGTTTTAACGTTGTTCTGCAATTTTTTAGTAGAAAAAAAAAAATTATTCTAGTTCAATGATTAATTTATTTGATGACTATGTTCATACTTTCGAATGTTCTGTTTCAAAAATTCCACCTATTTAACATAAAAAACATCTTTTTCAACTATAGTTAAACATTTTATTACTTCCGCCATCTACTAGTAAAACACTGTACCATTTGAGCCGACTCTATACAGAGTATCGAATTAAATTGATTTTACAAAAAAATTTCAATAAAATTTATACTATTCAATATTTTACTAAAAAAAAATTTTTAAATTACGAAATCGATTCTTAAATTTTTAAATTAGATTTCAGCGTTGCCTTTACGCTTAAGGCACGCAATATAACATTTATATTTACAGAAGATAGATACAGAATGTGGATTGAAATGGAATGAAACTGAAATAAAGAGGATGTATTTGACACGCGTCTGTCTGCTTTGTTTAATCAAAACAAAATCCACTTTTACGGACGATCAAATTTAAAAATGTGCTTTTTTGTTGTTGAGCTGTGTTTACTCGCGTTAATGCAAAAAAAGCACAATTCTTTGAGAGCTTTAGAGAGGAACAAAAAATATAACTTTTATGGCAGTGAAAATGGATTTTATAGAAATATTATCGTAACAGCCTGAAAAATTAATTTAGTGGTGTGTAGACATAGATATATAAGTCCAAAAAAATTCTTTTTGCACACATGTATACCTATATGGATTAAAATAGATAAAAAATAAATTCGATAGATATATCCTTTCAGGTTCTTGAAAAATCATTGATATGGCGCCGTATTCGCCAGCAAATTTATATTTATTGCCCTATTTGCTGGAAAAAAGTAAAATAAAAAAAGGTCATCAATGTTATAGGTTATTGTTGAATTCTTGGATCATCTCCAGGGTTTTCAGTTCACATTCAACAAACATGTATACACTGGTTCGACGAACTTAAAACTCTCAAACTGCTCTGTATGTGCTATCATATCATACTATATTTATGTCTATATATCCGAGAAAAGTCCGTGAAAATAGAAATAACAGGAACAAGTAATTCTCAAAAGTGTCAGTCGTAAAAAGAGATATTAAATTTTTATATAAATTGATTTTTAACATATCAGATAAACTTTTATTTGAATTCTACCATGGTTAACAAGATACCGTCGAATAAATCGATTTTAAACTAACGGAATTTCATTTTGCGCTTTTTGTGATTCTGCATATTCAGTTTTATTAAATCCGACAGAAAAGTTTTTTCATATATTAGAAAAGTATTTCATTTTTTTTTTTTTTTTTTTTTTTTTTTTA
>JZSA01006807.1:0-12167 GCA_000956155.1 Cotesia vestalis | reverse complement strand
AAAAAAAAAAATTCTTGACTGGAGTGTAAATTTTCTTGGCTCAAGAAAATATGAGGGAAAATTGAAAATTTCTTGAATGAAGTCAAAATTTCTTGAGACAAGATAAATTTCTTCTTGCTCCAAAATAATTTTTGTTTTCCTTAAAATTTTCTTGGCGCAAGAAATTTATTTTTTGTGTGTAGGGTAGATGGGTGAATATGATATCTTTTGTTATACAGTCAAAAATAGCAACAATGTTATTTATAATAACACCGAGAGTGATAATAAGTAACTTAGTTTAAGTCTCTTGCTCCATTAAATAATTAAACAGTTTAGTTTTAAAGACCTCCAATAATATCAGAGGGCAATGTTTGCCAGAGACGAATAACAGTAATAACAAATGAATTTTTATAATAATTTGATGTAAAATGTGGAATTTCAAAGTTAACATTATTTGATTTGTGAGCTAATCTTTGTTATCGTCGAGAATCGATATCAATAAATTATTCACTCAAATAAGTCGGCTTTTCTATTTGTAATGATTTAAAAAAATATGTTGCTATAAAGTAAATCCGTCTTGATTTTATTATTGTTGATTTTACCACGTAACCATCATTATAAATGCTTTTAATGGTTGGATATTGATGTATGTGTAAAAAAATAGCTAATTATGAGATAATATTTTTTATCTTCAACCAATCAAAAATTTCGTAAAAATTTGTTAACAAAATAATTAAAAAAACAGTATAAAATCCCGGTCACTTGTAATCTTGATCAGAAAAAAATCATGAGTAAAATATTATTGCTGGTGATTTTTGGAGGTACAGCGTCTCTCGCTTTCCAGACTCCATGCTCTAAAAATGTGACGATTTACAAAGTAAAAGCCGAACCCTGGTATGAACCTGAAGTGGTGGAATACGTTAAAAACGGTTGGAAAAAATTGGTTGCTACCAACATGACCAGAAATGCAACCGGTTCAGAGGGCTATAATTTCCTAACAGTGCGAGAAGAAAGCATAGGCGATGACAAACGATATACTATACTGATTACATACCGAACAACAGGAATTAAAAATTATTTGTACTGCTACATTTTTGCTCAGAAGAAGGTAAAAGACTACTTTTTCATCGATTGCTATGAAGGACACCTTCATGTGAGTAATCAATTGATATTTGGTACTTTAAAATGTTTATTATTTCGCGTGCTTAAAGGTAAAAGGGCTTATAGCTAAGGGTTAATAAGGATTTGTGGTGAAAAGGCGTATAAAAAATTTTTTTTTTGCCATTCGTTTTAAAATTGTCTGAAACGTAAAAAATCTGTGAAAAAAAAAGTTGGTATCCTAAAGCTGAAAGGGCGTATCTCGAGACATATACCCTTTTAGCTTTAAAAAAAGTATTTCTAAAAAGTAAAAGGGCTCATAAAAAAAATTGTAGTTTTGATACCAAATGTTAAATAATAGTTTCACAAGACGAGTTATGCTAAAATAACAGCCTCATTTACAAAGTTTAATATAAACAAATAGAAAATGAATCAATCAAAAACAAATTACGTAAAAATTAAGTAATAAAAAAAATCACAATGACAGATAACATTCAAATATTTTGAAATTTCCCGCTTTTTTTTTAAACATTGTAATATTTTAAAATTATAACATTTGAATATTTTAAAATTTCTCATTTTTCTTCAAACATTATAAATTCATGATGATTTTTCATGTTTTTAAATTTTATAAATAACTATTTCTTAAAATAAAAAGCGAGAAATTGAGCCAAAAAAATTTACACTCCAGTCAAGAATTTTTTTTTTTCAGTGTCTGTGTCTAAGAGCCTAAGCTATTTGAAATTCAAATTTGCAGAATTTTTCATCCTTCCTTTCATGTAATTTACGAATACAACAAACCAATTATTGAAAAATTTTTTTAATTAATTAAATTTTGTGAGAAAAATTCCCAATCTTTTTTTTCTGTAAGTCGTTGAAGTTAATTATAATACGTGACTATCATTACAAATGCTTTTAATGGCTAGGTATTGATATATGTGTAAAAAAATAGCTAATTATGAAATAATATTTTTTATCTCCAACCAATGAAAAAATTTTGTAAAAATTTGTCAACAAAACAATTAGAAAAACAGTATATAATCCCGATCATTTGTAACCTTGATCAGAAAAAAATCATGAATAAAACATTATTGCTGGTGATAGTTGGAAGCGCAGCAACTCTCGCTTTCAAAACTCCATGCTCTAAAAATGCGACGACTTACAAAGTAAACCGCGACGTCTGGTATGAACCTGAAGTGGAAGATTACCTTGAGAAAGGTTGGGAAAAATTAATTGCTACCAATATGACCAGAAACGCAACGGGTTCAAACGGTTCTTTTATTCACTCAGTGCGGGAAGAAAGCGTGGGCGATAATGACAAGCGATATACGATACTGGTTTTATATCAAACAACAGGGATCGAAAATTATTTGTATTGCTACATTTTTGTCCAGGCAATGATCGATGACTCCTTCTTCATCGATTGTTATGAAGGATACCTCAATGTAAGAGTTTGATTGATATAAGACTGCTTTTAGATCTTAGTTATTTATTAATTTTCATTCTTTTTTTGCTTCAGTCTCTTGCAAATCCTAAGGATATAGGACAGTTTAATATGTTCAATTATCTTTACAATGCACTTCACAATAAGTGTTATGAATGAATATCGGCACGACATTTATATATCTGATTTAATAAAAACTATTTTTTATTCTTTAATGAATCGATTGAAGTATCGATCTGCTCATCATTTTTTAAACATCACCGTACATTTAACATACAATTCCTCAAAGTTCCTGAGGAAAACACCAAAATTATCATGTTAGCGTTCTAATGCTGATAAAACGCTAACTGAAGTTGATGCTTCAAAACAAGCAATGTATATACTGGATTGTATATGAGATGCCCTCAAAAGGACGAGCTTCAAGGACTGTTCTATTACCATAATTGTTTTGGTAAGAGAAATTCTCTTTCAATTCATGGCTTACACACCGACTAGAAATAATTTTCACTCCCTTAATTTATGGTTGAAATTGTTTACAATTAAGTTTTTACAATTACTAAAAAATTCTAATTAAGAAATGATTAATTTCAGCAAAATTTATAAGAAGATGGTTCTAATTGAAATGACACATAATATCAAGAAAAAACAATAAGACGTCTTTAAAAAATGCTTTGTAAAAGTTTTCTACGTCATTTTTCAATGATAATGATTTATCATCCGTTTTGTTAAAAAAATTTAAAGTTTGGAAGTTCGTTTATAATTTCATTACATAATACAAAATTCAGTGTATTTGAATTTCAAATAGCTTTAAACTCGTCGAGACTTATCGTTTTTTTCGGGCTAAAATTGTATGTGACCAAGATTTGATGCGGTTTTATTAATGCTTTATTGACAAATTTTTCATTGGTTAAAGATTTAAAAAATTTTTATGATTAGCTTTTTCTTGGTACTTGTATCAATACCTAGCCATTGCCTACAAGCATTTTCAATTATAGTTACGCGGTATTTTAATCTTAAATGATTTGCAGAATAACAAAGATTCTAAAATTTTTTTCCTTAAAATGTAATTAGTTAAGAAAATTTATTAATAATTGAATGACGTACGTAGATTTTATCGGAAAAAGGATGACATATTCAACGTATTAGACTCTTAATAGCTTAGGCTCTTCTTAGAGACCTAGTTGCACCCAATCCCCTCCTCTCTTCTGTTTCTACGAAAAATTGACAAATAAAAAACAAAGTTATAAATTTATTTATCTCGCAGATATACAAACTTTCCTTATTTACTCGGTAATAATATAATATTCTCAATAATAATACAGAGAGATTATTATTGTAAGCCATTGTCTTTTTAAGTATAAATATCGGGAGCAACAGCACGAGTATCAGTTGAAGCTTGTGTTTTGACGCATTAATTATAATAACAATTTTCAACGAAAAGAAAAACATTAGCTTCTTTTTAAAATGGCTAAAAATTACCAAACAGTTTTGCTATTAGTCTGCTTGTCATTCATGGTGATAGTTTCTTCGCCACAAAATGCAGTCCAAGCAGATGTGCTCATTGGAAGCTGCGTTTGGGGTGCAGTTAATTACACTTCCAACTGCAACAAAGAGTGTAAACGACGTGGGTACAAAGGAGGCCACTGCGGAAGCTTTGCTAATGTCAACTGTTGGTGCGAACAATAATCAATAGATTTGATCAACTAAAACCTACATTTCGGATTGTTGTCGACATTACTCGTTCTATTGGCTGTTGAGTAAATTCGACAGTATATTATCAACTATTCTGAAGATAACTCAAGGAAATTTAATAGTAATTTAATTATGATTAGAATAGTGGATATTTAGCTACTAATCATTCAATTTTTTAAATTAGCAGAATGTAATTCTCAATTGAGGAACGCAGAGAAAAAGATAAAAATTATTTCAACATCTCGTTGATTGAATTATTTTATTTACTCACAAGAAATTGTAAAATTAACTAAAATTGTATTCTTTTTTATAGTTTTATTTTCAATTTTCTCCAATTCTGATAAGTAATTTATTTGAAAAGAAATATTCTCTTCTTTTCCTGTAAAACTGAATAAGCCTTATCAAGTTTTAATAACTCTTTGAGAAAGTCTGAAATTGCAGGGAAAATTTGACTTTTGAAAAGTTTTGCAGAGTTTTGAAGACTTATTAAGTCTTTCCTTTACTTAATTAGGGATGTAAGGACTTTCGAAAAGTCTTATTCAGAGTTGTAAAGACTTTTCAAGAGTTTTTTCAGAGAATTATTTCCACAAGGGTTGTAATGAAAGAAATTCATACGTACTTGTTGGAAACTCCCGAAGATATTGCGGACCACCCTAAAGGTCCATTAGGTTCCATTATCAGTAAAATGCACTTGTTCAATTCGGGGAAACTAGTGACACTTTCATGACATCCATACCAACTTCCAAAAAGCTGAAGAATATTTTCATAGTATTAAATAGTTGATAATGCTGGAGTATATATCGCTTTGCGTTATGAGGCGTGCAATTGTGCAATTTTCATCGTGAAAAACCGCAAATTATATAAATAATTAAAAGGAATTTTTTAAATTAAAAAATATACACCCGTGGTCTTATTATTAATACAAACTTAAATATTTTATCGAACTCATTTATGTTTATGTTAGGTGCTTTTGTTCTTGCTTATTAGTCTATCTAGTTATATCTCAGTTCTAAGTACTTGACCAACATATAACTGACAGACTAATGGCGAGAACAAAAACACCTAATATTAATACAAGCTTTTATTTTGGAATAGTATCACAAGAGTGCATTCAAAAGTACTGGTGAAATTTAGCATTCTAAGTGTGATGTTATTGCATTTAATGGCTAAATCTATCGGACTGCTTAATACTCGGGTCCTCTTCTATAGAAGAGGTTCTTTAACTTAATCTTATTTGCGAAGATGGCACTTAATCAAATAATAACGATGAAGATAGGATTGAATAATTTTTTTCTATTTTTTCCCAAAGTGAACATTTAATAAAAAAAATTTTGAAAAAAAAACGTCCCGATAAATTAATTTTTGAAAAAGTTATGGCAATTTAAAAATAAAAAAGCGGTTTCGCTGAAAAATTCATAACTTTTTTTGGTTGGGTAAAAAAATTTGAAAAAATTATGAGAGACATTTTTGATAAGGTAGAAAAGGAGGAAAGACTTTCAGTCGAATCAAAAGCAGTCAGGGTCAAAAGTGGTCGATTTGGCGTGGAATGCTCTATACACATTAAGCCACACCGTCCATAATCTGCTGGATTTGTAATTTTTTAAAATGTAAAGCAAAATTTGAAAAAAAATTTTCTCAAATTCGTTCATCACAAACCGACTGTATAACACAGTTTTACTTTTAAATTATCTGACATTGCTTGAATCAGAAAAGTATTATGTAAATTTGTAATTATTAAATTAAGTTACATAAATTTTTGTGATAGATGAATTTTTCCTATGTCACATGGATATTTCTATCATGTTAATAAAAGAAAAATTCCCATGTTACCATTGGAAAAATTCCTAAGTGAAAACACTGGAAATATTCCTATGTTGACATTGGAAAAATAAGAAAAATCCCTATGTTTTTTTCTCCGTATATGAACATGTTTCCTATAAATTTTGGTTCACCTGAATTTAACATTTTATAAAAATAGCAGGTTAAATTATGAATTCTCTTTGACTTAACACTCAACCAATTTAGTGAACACTACGAAGCAGTAATCAATTATGGGTAAAATAGAAGTAATCACTAGAAATTTTCAAGAGTTAGTTGAAAGAATATTTTACCCGTGTTTCAATTTATTTAATGTGACATCAATTTAACAAGCAACTACGTGAGCTACATATATATCCCAAGAAAGATTATTGGATAAATGAATACCTAAATGCTTAGTTGATCTCATGTTTGAGATGACATTTCCATCAATGATTATCTGAGGAAGATCATAATTTTTCAACAATTTCTATTTCTTATTGCTTCCAAGAATTATGACTTTAGTCTTCTTGTAATTTATCTCAATGTTTTTTTTCCATTTCCCAGTCTGCTACGACTTGAGTATCAGTATTCAGTTTGTAAGCAGTATCATGTACTTGGAAAAATTTTAAATGAAGAGATGTGTATTTGTCATCAGCAAAAATAATCATGTTTACAGAATCTGAGCCGTTTAGCTGTTCCATTTTTGACAATCAGGAAAAGAATGGGACATAAAATAAATCCTAATGGAACACCCGAAGAATTGCTGATTAATCTAGATAAATTACAATTAGAATCAAGAATAGCTTGCTATCTAGATGTAAGGTTGGAAGGTCTGAAGATGTTGGACTTGAACTTTGGACGATCACTAAGATCAAGTTCGAAGATGAGCTAAATTGATCAATAAGTTGAGAAATGATGGTGTTTTGAAATTTTCATAATTAAAAAAGTTACATTTTCCCTACTTATTTCTGGAATAACTTTTGTTTGGGACAACTTATTGACTTCTTGTAAAGTTTATGTGAAATTTCATTAGACAAGCTTTAATTTGCATGTATTACCATTAACTTAGGCCTATAATGATCTCATCTATATGGTGATCGAATAAAATTTGACTGTTGCATTCCTTTTAACATTTTTGTTTTCAATTAACATTTATTCTTATTTAAGCCAATGATAGTTTTATAATCCATAAATTCACTGTAAAATAATTCAAACTGAAATTTACTTTAATTTCGGCTGCTGAATGACCTTTTTTTTTTATTAAAAAACGAAATTTATATTTTTATTGACAATATTTATACCATAATAATTTGAAAGATATTTAAAGTTACAACGGATAAGGTCATAACTAACGTCACCAAGCTGTAATTAGCCATTCTATATGCTATGCCAAATTAATTACTTTACGACGCCTGATGCTGATAAATAACACAACTGAACATTACGTAAAATTTTATTGTTGAAACAGCCTGTTAAAACTCGTTTCATTACGACAGTTGCTTACTACCGTTTCATTACAATTGTACGACTCCGCGAGGACGCTTAACTATGAAACCGGTTCTCAAATTAAAGTATTGCCTGATAAGCGGAATTATATTAACGTTTACCTCGTTTGCTGCAGAAAACGAACCTATTATAAAAGTTATATCGGGACAGCTACAAGGTGTTAAGCTAAATAATTTTTTCACATTTCGCGGAATTCCATATGCTGCACCCCCAATCGGCGAATTAAGATTTAGAGACCCAGAACGGGTTGAACCGTGGTCTGGTGTCAGAGATGCTACGGAATTTGGTGATTCATGTGTTCAATTTGTTAGATCTTCGAAGAAGATTTTGGGGAGTGAAAACTGCTTGTTTTTGAATGTCTATACCACGGATTTGACTCCTCATGAACCACGGGCAGTGTTGTTTTGGATCCACGGTGGTGCTTTTGTCGATGGGTCTGGCAATGATGATAAATTCGGACCCGACTATTTGATGCAGAAAGATGTCATCCTTGTGACGATTAACTATCGTCTTGCTATTTTTGGTAAGTTACTTGATTTTGAGCAGTATGGTGATGACGACAATGATTGATGCAGGGTTCCTGAATTTGGACGACGAATCAGTACCAGGAAACCAAGGTTTAAAGGACACAGTGATGGCTCTAAAATGGGTGCAGCAGAACATTGGCCAGTTTGGAGGAAATCCTAATAATGTCACTATTTTTGGACAGTCTGCTGGAAGCGCTATGGTTCATTATTTGACTCTTTCACCTTTAGCCCAAGGTTTTATTTTATCAACATTAAATTTAGTGATTTAGTTTCACTGGTTTACGCTTACTTAAAACTTTGGTTCTTAGGGCTGTTCGACAAAGCCATTTTGCAAAGTAGTGTCGCGTCAAATCCAAGATCATACGTATCCTACCCAATGAAAGCCGCTGCAGAGCAAATATCTGACAAAATGGGAAAATCAAATGAAGACTTGATTAATTTTCTTAAAAATGTAGATCCTTACGACCTACTAAAAGCTGTTCATTCATTAGAGTTCCACGAAGAAGGTTACTTGATCGAAAATCCATTTGTTCCTTCAGTAGATTCAAAATCAAAGCTCCCCTTTCTCAGTATTCCGATCGTGGAAGCTGTTAAAGCTGGAATCAGAGTACCTCATCTTATTGGCTATACAAGCAAAGAAGCAATTCGCTTCAAAGCAGGTAGTTATTCGTTGCTTTTACATTTCGTCGAATTTGAGCAGTCAGCACTATTGTGTTGTTTTTCCAGATCTTACGGATGAAGACTACAAGGAAATAGCCGCTCATCAAGAGGCACTGCTTCATCCAAACGACAAAAAGTTTTTGAAAGCCAGAAATATTTCTGTGAGCGATGTGAAAAAATTCTTCTTTGGTGACAAGGAAATAAGTAGAGAAAACGCTCAACAGTACATAGATTTGGTCAGTGCTGATTATTACTTGATTAATATCCATCATGTTTTGGAAATCCAGTTATCAGCATCTGAGATTCCGTCGTATTTGTACAAATTTGACTATTATTCCAAGGAGTCTGCAGTGGTTCAAAAAATGATTGGCACAGACTTAGAAGGTATTAAAATTCTTAACTTATGTTCTTTTGAATGATAAATTTTGATTTAGGTACGGCACATGGTGAAGAAAATTACTACCTCTTCAATGCAACTAAGCTGAAGGAACTTGGAATTGATCAACCAAGTAATTTTCCAGTAGAAAGAGTCATTCAAAAACGATTCTTGGATCTGTGGACTACTTTTGCTCAAACAGGGTGAGTATAATTAGGAATCGATTCTATAGATCTATAGATTCTTTACAGATAAATGAATATAAATATTTGCAGAAATCCGAATTCAGCGATGGAGTTGGGTACTGTTGTTTGGGAGCCTGTTGATGATCCAATAAAGTACAACTGTTTAGAAATATCTAAAGATCTTAAGCTTATTGAAGAGAAGAATCTTTTGTACCAATTTAAAACCCAAGAAAATATTAAGTCTTGATCCTCCTAATATCATGTGAGTAACATGTATAGAAAATATTAGCACAATGAAAATTGTTCTATATGCATTATTATTTCTATTAGGGGAGAAAGGGGTCAATTGAACCAAAGAAAGTTTAGTAATTTTTTACTATTCGAATTAAAACTAAATAATAAATTTTTTTTCTTGGAATGGTAGTTTATTATCTCTACTATCATTATCAATACATAAATTAGTCAATGAACAACGTGAATTTTCAAAAATTATTAATTTATCCAAACGCGTCGAACTGCTTGGGGTCAATTGAACCAATAATATGTAAAACTCAAACCTGAACTTTTAATAAATAATATATTACTTGTTACTTGCTAATATTACTGTTGCGCCGTTTTAATGCACAGATATTATATGAAATAAATTAAAAATCGATATAAAAATAATTTTCATTATAAATTCAGTTCATCAAATTGTTAGGTTATTTCCCTGAGTTTTTTCACATAGAGTCAAGATGCGCGCGCATGTCCCATGCTTCTCCGTATTAGTACGAGATCCCGCTGCAAAATCACTACGTTTATTAAGTATACTTATGGGTGTTATGGGTGTAATATATGTGAAATAAAAACAAAAAAATGTCGTGCTGTTCCAGGAAAAAAACGAATACGTATTTATTTAGAACTAGACTTAGAACAAGGAAAAGAATTTAATATCAACTACTTAAAGTAATGAATTCACATAAAAATAACATCAAAGATGTTAAAGGGAATTCTATTTTATCAAGACTACCTTTAATAGACTTGGGAACGTGTTTTATTCCAGAATACATGCATTCTGTTTTATTAGGAGTAGACAGACAATTTACAAATTTGTGGGTTGAGAAAAAAGGACCGTGGAAATTGACAAAAGAATCAATCGGAAAAATTGATGCTTTTATGTTAAATATTTAACGACCTCCTTATTTTTTTGGAAGAATGCCTCGTAAACTGACTTCATTTAAACATTATAAAGCTTCAGAATTTTATAATTGGATTTTGTTTTATTCTCTTCCAGCTCTATTAGATTATTTACCAGCTCAATATATTGATCATTGGATACTTTTAGTTAAGGGTCTGCTTATTTTACTTAAAAAATCTATCACACAAAAAGACCTTGAAGAAGCACAATATTTACTTTCATCATTTATAGAAGAAGTTGAGACTTTATATATAGATTGGGAATTAACGTATAATGTTCACCAGCTTTCACATCTTGTTTTATCCGTTAAATGCTGGGGACCTTTATGGGCCACGCCAGCTTTTTGTTTTGAAAGCTTTAATGGATACATTGCAAATTGTGTTCATGGAACAAAGCATCTTGGACAAGAAATTATAAATCATTTAAATGAAGTTCAAGCTTTACAATTGCTCAAAAGTAAAATTGTTGAAAGAAGTATTGAGTCACCTGTCAAAATAATTAATCATCAAGTAATTGGAAAAACATCAATGATGTGATACTTACAACTAATGATAATAATTTATCATAAAATTACAATTTTGACATAAAAAATTTAAAAATTTATGCACAGGCGAAAATTTTTAACGAGAATTACACGTCTGAAATTTATAAGGTTATCAAAACTAAGTCATACGGTAGAAATTGATTTTGAAAATAGTATTAAAGTCTATGGCTCTATAAAACTGTTTTAACAGACTGAAGATAATTCTATATATTGTATAATTGATGAATATAATAAAGATGACACCAAATACTTCGTTCATTCAACAAAATAAGTTCGAATAGATCATATAATCCCTTTTAAAGAGGTTAATTCATCATTACTGATTAATTGTAATCAAATAAAGAATATGGTTCATTTAATTGTAGCTACAAATTATATATGTGAGCGACCAAATATGTTAAGAAAAATCTTTTGAATGTAAAATGCGCCCATTTATTGAGCTTGTAAATAATTAATAAATAATATATTTTATTATTCAATCTAAAATTATATTTGTTCATTAATGAAATGTTTCTTTAGGATAAATCCATCGATAATTTTCAATATAATGAAGTTTTCTAAATTCCTTCCACCATATCAGACTTGGTCAGGCATGAACATGCATGATCAGGCCAGTACGTATTTAATACATAAGGCATGATTATGCATAATCATGCATGGACTGAATAATCATATCTGTCACCAGGCATGGGCAGGCATGCTCATACATGATCAGGCCGGCACGTATTTAATGCATCAGACATGATCATGCATGAACAGGCATGATAGTGTCTAACTTCAGGCCCGATCATGCCTGCTCAGGTCTGATCAGGCATGATCAGACCTGGAGCGTAAAACATATTCAGGCCTGGTCATGTCTGATCATGCATGGATAGCCCTGATCAGGCCTGGTCATTTCTGATCAGGCCTGATCATTTTTTCCCGGGTTATCACACTGTAGCAAAGTTCTGAACCCATCGATGGATACACTATAATAAATAAATAAATAATTATTATTTAATTGCTGAACCCTGTTTAAAAATATTAATTGAAAAATCATTATCATGAGATTAAAAATTTTTTAATAACTTATTTGATTCTAAATTTTATAATAATAATAATAATGATAATAATAATAATAATAATAATAATAATAATAATAATAATAATTATTATTATTATTATTATTATTATTATTAT
>JZSA01006806.1:0-15934 GCA_000956155.1 Cotesia vestalis | reverse complement strand
GCACGTATTTAATGCATCAGACATTATCATGCATGAACAGGCATGATAGTGTCTAACTTCAGGCCCGATCATGCCTGCTCAGGTCTAATTAGGCATGATCAGACCTGGAGCGTAAAACATATTCAGGCCTGGTCATGTCTGATCATGCATGGATAGCCCTGATCAGGCCTGGTCATGTCTGATCATTTTTTTCCCGGGTAGTGAGTCAAACAAACATTTTTACATACTTTTATGAATAGGAGAATACACTGATAATACCGCAGCCAGTCAAAAGTGGCCGCAAGTAATTTTAATTAAATTAATGTTAATTAATATTCAAAAAAAAATTTCGTTCACCTCTCTTTGAAATAAAATATCCACATCATAACAATGCATGTAAGGAATTCTAAAATCCATAGGTGCCGTTGCACACTCGGCCGCAACTACCTCGCAGTCAGGTGTAAGCAGGTAATATTTTGATATATTTATACGTTTATGACTTACACGGATGTTCTTTATATCAAATTGAACCTAATTTTTTTTCTAATATTATGATATATTTCTGCCTGTGAAAAAATAGCCGCAAATTAGGAGTGCTATCTGTTAAAAACGCGAGATATCAGAGATAAAATGAGAGAGAGTTAGCGCGCAACGCCACTTGTTAGATGAGGATGGCGAATGCCAGCTGTGTGAGTATTTAAAGCCATTGCGCATGCGTCGATAGATAGGGTTCTCAACAGTGCAGCTGAGTTATTATTATATTATAACCACGTTTTGGAGCTCGTTATACACAACGCTGTTGATATTATTTATTTATTAACATTGATCAATGAGTTAACATTTTAAAAAAATGAAGAAGTGTTTTTTGTGTAGTAAAACTAATAATATATTAGATTTTAATAATTCATCTTTTAAGAAGTGTTATTCAATGTTAATGTTTCGCCGCAAAAAAAAATATAAATATTTTGACATAATTTTAACCGTTGAATCTACTGATGTTTTTGGATACCATAGGGAATGTGTGAAAAAAATAACTGTATTAAAAGCAAAAGATAAGCAAGAATTTGAGGATTTTTGTAAAACTCTTACCGTAAGTACATTTTTTTCTTGAATTCAAAAATATATAAGGTTATAGTTACTGCATGTAAAAATGGGACGACTTAGTATTTTCTGAGGTATTACATTGTTCAGGCAGGTAGAATTTATCAGGTAGTCGGACGTTTTGAAAGGGACAATGAAATCATTCGGTTGACTTGAATATGGACA
Organism: Cotesia vestalis; assembly: GCA_000956155.1. Lineage (NCBI taxonomy): Eukaryota > Metazoa > Arthropoda > Insecta > Hymenoptera > Braconidae > Cotesia > Cotesia vestalis. The sequence goes on along the minus strand of JZSA01006806.1, from coordinate 14,689 downwards.
ATTCTATTTTTGAGAAATATTACATTTAAATTAAAAATATATTGAATTTGCTGCTTATAAATCATGTTTAAACAAATAATAAACATTTTAATATTCCAAGCATAAATTAATATTTATGAGTGTATAAGTAACACACGTAAGAAAATAGAATTTCTAAATTAATTAATAAATAATGAAAAAAATAATAGTAAAAAATGCACATTCAGGATTTTTAACCTTCTGCAAGTGCATTTTTATCATTTTTGGCAAATGTAAAAAGAACATTTGGTTATGAAGCAATATTTGTTATTTTTTACAGATTCCAAGGCTGCCTTCAAATTTCGATGAACGAAGTACTTCTCCAATAAGTAGTGATGTAAGTCATAAAACAGAAAAATATGTGAATCTTGAAAATTTCAAGAAACCTATTTTAAATCGGATTTTCTTTTTAGGAAGAACCAAGTACTAGGATTGACGATCAACCAACTACATTTTTGAATGACGAACAGCAAAGTACGGCTGCTTTTAACGATCAGCCAACTACCTCATCTGCTGTTATTGAACAACCAACTGCCTCATCTGCTGTTATCGAACAACCAACTACCTCATCTGCTCCGAAGGATAATCATTCTCAGTCTAGTTCGACGTCACAGGACATTATTTCAACCACAACAAATAAAAAGTCAGTCTGTCTTTTTTGCGGACATGTAGAAAAAAAGGTTGGTAAACGTCGTGCTTATGTTACATTTCCACAATCCGAAGCAACCGTTCAAAAAATAAAAGCAATAGCTGAAATATTAAATGACAATGAAATCCTTCAAAGGCTAGTGAACTACAAACCGATTGCTTATCACTCAATTTGCTTCTCAGCTAATCAAATGGCGCTGAAGCGACACGCTGAGGAACGTCCACAGCCGACAGATTGGCATAAAAATAGACAGTTGCATCAGTTAGCTTTCAACTCTCTTTCTGATATCATAAAAACAGAAATTATAGCTAAACAACGTGTAATGTACCTCACAGATTTATTATGTCAATATAAATCCTTGCTTATAGAAATTGGTCAAGGTCAGGTATGCACTGAAGATTTCCAAGATTACCGAGCTGAAAATTTGGAGGGGAAAATTTTCAATGCTTTTGGCGATCGAGTAACAATTGAGTTATCGATGGGTACACCGAAAAAAAAAATCGTCTATCTGCGTGAAATGGACACCGCGCGATTAGCTGGTGAAATCGTAATGTTGGAATCAACGCAAAAAAATCGTTCTCGAGACGTCGCTTATGAATTGCGGAATAGCATAACATCTCTGCAAAGTACTAAGCTACCGGAGAAGAATTTGACTGCGGAGGATGTCATTCGTGGAGAATGTAATATTCCCGAAGACCTATTTAATTTCATGTGTGATTTAGTACAGGGCCCTGATATCCGTCGCAAAAATTCTGATGAAGACCTCGTAAAAATTAAATCAGTATGTAGTGATCTAATTTACATTGTTTCTAAAGGTAGAGTAAAACCTACAAGCTTTTGGAAAGTTAGCTGAATCAATATTAATGAAGCTTTGCTGTAAAAATGCTCGTGAAGTACATTTAGTATTTGATCGATATTTAACACCTTCTATCAAAGATTGTGAAAGGCAAAATCGAGAAGGTATCGATATGCCGTATACAATCAATGGTCCGCTGCAATCAAGACCAAGTGATTTTTTGAAAAGTTTGAAGAATTTTCGCTTTAAAGAAGCCCTGGTACATGGTTCCATCGTCCCCGGGACTGTTGGTTCAATTGACCCCATATAATTTTATAGCAATTAATAGTGAATAATAAATAAATAAACTATTATATCACAATAAACAAAGTTGAGAATTATAAAGTATAAGTATATACAACGACTACAATTAAAAGTTTATCAATTAATTCAAAAATTGAAATATTATTAAACAATTTGTCACCAGCCGAAAAAAAAGTTTTCATGCTTAAAAATAAAAAAATCTCAATTTTTCAAAATTTATTAATCGCAATGATTTAAAATTTTGATCATGTCCGAGTTTAACATATTAGAATCTAATTCTAAGAGCATAAGGCGTTTTTTCAATTTTTTCGATTTTTTAATTCGAATGGTTCAATTGCCCCGTGGTTCAATTGACCCCTTTCTCCCCTAATTACAATTAAAATTATATTTTCCTTATTGTGCGACGCTTATATCTTGACGTTTTGAGGTCTTAGGAAGCTATTCTGGCTATTTTGGTAATGATATCCGTATGTCTGTATGTATTAAAACAGATAATCGTTTGTACTTAGTCGTCCCGATTATTCATAAAGGGTACCACTGAAATTTTGTTGTCAATTTTCAGAACCGAACCCGAGCACGGAGTGAATCAACAGGGTCGAAAAAGATCGCTAGGAAAATTGTAAAATTATTGATAGAGAAATTCGTTTCCTAAAACACTTATGCTTAACCAACCCTTTTACATAACCATAATCCTGACTTATATAACAATTAACAATACTTAAACTTAATTCTTAAATTTATCTTTGATTAAAATAATGTACAACGGAAATGAGTAGTTCAAAAATTTTCTCTTTTATTTCACTCTAAACACAAATGGTTAATTACATATGTCATTATTAAAACCTCAAAAGTTTTCAAATATACATGAAGATATATTGATCCAAAAAAATAACCAGTAACAATATTATTATAGTAATAAAACTTTAGACCTTTTCTATTGATATAGAAAGTATGTTTTTAAATTGAAAAACTATATTGCTCGCAAAAAAATCCTTTGAATACAAATAAAAAAAAAAAAAAAGATTGATTTTATATTTGAGTCCGCAAAAAATCAGCATTTCCTTAAGAGCAGTTGCGAGGCTCAAAAAAGAAGCCCTTTTATGAATTTTTTATAGCAATAGTTTTTATTTATCAATTACAAGTAATGGTAATTCAAATAGTGCCTACTTTTTACTAAGAAATATATCTAAGAAGATTACACTGAAAAAAAATTTTTCTGCTCGGCACCATCTACTGATTAGCAATGAGTGTATAATGCTCTACATACATATATTCAAAAGTTGATAAATTAATAGATAACAGTTAAAAATTCGGATCATCTCGCTAGCGTTGAACTAAGACTAATCGTTCAATAACTCGGGGTCAAATATTTTTGAACTCGTAAACAATATCAGATTTTCAAAAATTGTGTGATAAGTTACAACAATTTAAACTTCAATCGGATACGGCAATTGTAGAAAATCGGAATAATAACGCATAGAGTTCGACATCTTGAAGAAAAAAAATTCCATGTGATTAGGTAGGATTTAATTAGATTTGACCGAATGAAATTTAGGCAGATCTATCTTTGTCTGGTCAAATATTCCATGCAGACAAGATCAGATCTGAATATACAAAGGACTTTTTCAAAAAATAAATAAACAGCCAAATATTGTGAAGCAATAAAAAAAGTTTAAAAAAAAAAATTGACTTCAGTAAGTATGTTGTACTTTGGAATTTTATTGGGTAGAGCTTCTGAAAAACTTGCTCAATTTGAAGCCTGTAAAATTTGCCTAATTGGGACACGGTTGGATGTACCCGATTGGGACCTATTAGGGATTACTCAATTAGGGACCCAACAGGAATTACTTGATATAGACCATTTTGGGTTTTGTGTTTCATCCTAATGTTGGGTTCCCTATAGGGAGAGAAAATCCTATGAAAAATTACGATGGTAACATCGCAATTTTTAGTATAAAATATTGTAGTGCCGGACCAGAACTCAAACATTATAATTTATACGATGCAACATCGTAAATTTCTATCACTCAAATGAAAAAGAAGTTTAGTTCACCGAAAAAATAATCCTGTGTCACTGAGGAGTCGAACCCGGTATCCTCTCCGCCACAGGCTCAAGGTTTATCCCCTTACGCCATCAGAGGGAATATCTATACTCTCTGTTCAGTTACATAATAAGACTCTCCATACAGTAGTTGGTCATCTTTCCGTGGTGGCGTCGCAAACTACTGGACTCTGTCTCTTTTTTATTAAAACATATAGTATGCGTCCTTATTCACTTGCTCTTACGGAAAAAAAAATTACTAAATAACATCGTAATTTTCAATAATTCAAATTGTATTCTGTAGACGGCAGTATCGTAAAAATCAACATACTGAAAGTCTAGTCCTGGATTACTATGTTACCATCGTAATTTTTCATAGGATTTTTTTTCCGTGTATAGAAAACATATCGGGCAACATATGGAGAACCCAATTAGATTCGAAGGTCTTACAACTTTTTTTTTCTAGTCAGGCTAGTTATCCGAGGGAAATTTTTTTATAAGAGTAAGACAACTTCCTACGCATTAAACATATTTTTCAAGTGTTCGAATTATCATTCTTCTATATCGTACTACCTTGTACTTTACAATTAGTATTTCGGTAACAAAAATAAATATGCCTAATAAAAAATAAAGAAAAATAAATAAGTAAATCGTTACTAGATTTTCAAATTCGATGTCATCATATTCTGCACCTGAATTTTCAATTATTTCCTTAGCTTTGAACTTTTCAAAAATGTATTTTGATTGCTGCTTATCCCAAAAATCAAAAAGACCTATTTCTATAATTCTCGAGCTTCCTTTTTGAAATTTATCCTTGAGGACCCAATCTTTTTTTATCCACACAGATGAATACATAGGATTCAATTTTTTTTTTGCCAAATGCAAGTTATAATCATATGCAGCTTGTACTTGATAATGCAGTACAGTCAGACAAGCATTAGAACTGTCATTTAAAACTTTATCGTAGCAAGATGAGGGATGACTATTGAACAGTCGCAAGTACGTATTATTCAAATTCCAAATTGATTTCTGTTCCAGCATAAAGTCTTTTAATTGGTGAGGGTAGTAAATATTGAACTTGAAATCTCTCAAATCTTTTAAATTTTGAGGGTAAGACCGTTCAGGTTTAGTCGAGTAGGAAAAAATTTGACCTTGTATATCTGGAGTCACGACAAAAAACAACAAAGTTGTCGTGATAAAAGTAACGCGGACCGGTAATTTATCTAACGGTGCGTTTATTCCCGAACCTATAGAAAGCCGAATGATATCCAAAAACCCAGTGCCGTAATCACGACCATTGTGAATTATTATAATCACGAATGTTACCACTAAAATAAGAATTGTTATGCCAATAATTTTAAAATTAAAAAATGCTTCAAAATTTTCAATTGTCCGAACGATACTTTTGCGCTGAGTAAGGAGCACGTCGTAAGATTGCCGATGCAAATTTATAAAATCGATGTTGGTTATATGTTTGAGCATACGGACATTTAAAGCCAAATTATATTTACTATCCATTAATCCCTTCAAATACCCAGATGCAGTATGATTAATCCAGTAACCTTTTTGATCATAGTATATGATGGGTGTGACATTTAAAGCAGAAAATAAGGTTTCCGCATAACTAACATCTTCAAATTTTCTATGCTTTCGTAAAGATTCAATATCGTATTTTTTACCACGCGTATAGTTTAAAAACGAATTACTAACAGCTTCTACTTTGTACCCATCCAGAGACTTTGTTTTGTCGTAGGTGAGACTTTTACAAGCTTCTGTGTCTGCAACAGAGAAAAATGTTGGTAGAATTAATGTAAATTTTGTGTTAAACCATTGTAATCTTTGCACATACCATTTATATAAGACTGTTTGTAGAGACTCCATCGATCCTCTGGTCTGTCGGTTGATTCCACTTCCACCCACGGCTCAGGAGCTCGGTTGGTAAAAGGATTATACGTGTACAGCATCATCGTATCCTTGTCATCAGTCTCACCGCAGACATAAAAAGCTGAGATCAAATTCATTTTCCAAAGAACTTGGAGCATTTTCGAAGCGTTGCCACAAGACTTTGCATTGGTTCCAATGATGAAAAATAAAGAATTAATGCTCCATGTTGGCGATGACTTCAAAACATGTAACAGATTTTTTAATTGACTCGCTGAATTAGCGGAAAGAATATATGTCGGATAGGCGCAGTTGAATATCGAAATTTGTCTGGCTTGATAGTTGCGGTCAATGACGTTAACATTTGGATGATCAATGTCTCGTGAAAGTCCATAGATTGTGTCAACCAAATCAGCAGTAATGATGATTGGATTGGTGCGTCCAGAAAAGCAAAGACTTACCAGATCACTCTGTTGGAAAATCAAAAAATTGATCAATCCAATAAAAATAATGTCAATTGTATTGTTTATTTTCTGTAGTCTATCAATTGAACATTTTTTAACTTTTCGCTAAGAAAAATACAAAATTTTTTAAATTCAGGGAGTTATTGGTTTTACCCCATTTTGCGAAAATCTAGATTGCATCAGATTTCAACGTTTTGAGGTCCTAGGAAACTTCTTTGACTATTCCCGCGATCGCGCGCGCGCTCGCGTGTGTGTGTGTGTGTGTGTGTTATGTGTGTTATGTGTGTATTGGTAGGATGGGGGAGAATGCCATTTTTTTCGGAAACATAAACAGTTGTTGAAATATTTTAAAAAAACGAAACTCTTTATTTTTTTTCATTTGTTTCTAAATTTTGCTATTCGATAAATTATGGTTTAGAAAGCAGAACTTGTTAGTCGGACTGTTAGCAATGTTATACAAAGACACAAAGATGTATGTCTTATATAAAATCTCAATATATATTATTATTTTCACTAAAGAAATTTTAAAAACAATTACCATTAGACGCCAAGCCATTTGCGGAGGATTCAACTCTAGCTCTTCAAGCATTCTGTTACCACTGCACATAGTTATCAGTAATGACCATGGTATAAACTTATTTACCCAACCCATTATTAATGATTCTTCTTTGATAGCAAGTATTGCATGAATACTGAGTCATCTGTTACTGATTAAAGTACGATCAGTTTCATCATTAAAACTTTTAATTGAGAATTTTTAAGCTAATAGGAATTCATCGAAAAATTTTGTATATGACAAGGCATCTGCTCAGTTTTGAATGATGATTCAGACTGCGGCAAAAATGGCGATGTCATTATGATATTTCTATACAAAAAGACACGTCATATTTAGGTTAATTAGAAATATTGATGTTTTTCAGCAGTCCATACCCTGGTAGACGCCTCCGACTAATCGGAATGTGCGCGATTCCCTGTTTAAAAATATTAATTGAAAAAAATAAAAAATGATGAAATTCTATTTCTTTTCAATAATTTCAATTCTTTCGTTTGTATATATAGATATACAGTTTGCATGCTGCGACCACTTCTTAATTCTTTTCAATCAGTATCTTTAACCAGGGTTCCGATGTCGAAATTTGAATTTAGATGCACTTATTATTTATGAAACTATAGTGATAACTGAGTACTCTTTACGATGATCTCATCATATAAACAACAAAAGTCACTTTTATTAGGAACGTTATATAATTATGAGTAGTAAATTATATTCACACATCGGAAATTTCAACATGCGCAAATCACAATTTTTAAAGAAAATCTAATAAATTCCATGAAAATATTAATGAATAAAAATCTGGCCACGATAAATTTGTTTTTTTTATGAATGTCAAATTAATTGATTCTCATTTTATTGGAGGATGAACTCGATGTTGAAATCGAGGGTCAGAAATTTTAATCCAACATCGAAAATTTTGTCATGTGAAATTCATAATTCTTTGAAATACTCTTACAAATTTCAAAAAATGAAAATATAAATAATTAAGATTCTGTGGGCACGATAAATTTAATTTTTTAATGAATGGCAAATTAATTAATTCTCAGTACATCAAAGCAAAATCTCGATGTCGAAATCAAGGATCGGAAATTTTATTCTGATATCGAAAATTTCGACAGATGAGATTTATAATTCTTAAACGGAATCTTGTAAATTTCATTGAACAATCAATAACGGAGACTCTTGTTCCGATAAATTTCATTTTCCGATGAATGGCATAATATATTTTCTGTCTTTTAATGAAAGAACTTGATATCGAAAATATCTTTCCGACATCGCAAATACCGACAGGCGAAATTCATAATTCTTTAAAATACTCTTATAAATTTCATAAAAATATAAATAATTGAGAGTCTAGGCACGATAAACTGAATTTTTTTTATGAATGGCAAATAATTAATTCTCAGTATATCTGAGGAAGAACTCGATGTCGGAATCGAAGGTCGGAAATTTTATTCTGATATCGTAAATTCCGACAGTTGAAATTCATAATTCTTAAAAAGCATGCTTGATGGTCACAATTTCTAAAATCCCTAAACTTAACTACCTTATTGTAATGATTTTGCGATTCCAACTTATACTCACAGATAAGCCCGTGAAAAAATATTCTGATCAGAGCTGATATTGCCTGATATGAACCGTTTATATCAGGCCTGATATGGAAATTGGCCATATCAGACGGTGTAAAAGCAGAATGGTGTCCGATTTGGCACAAAATGCCCCTTAATAAACACTTGTGAAAAGAATTAAGGAATGAAAACGAAAATTTCAAAGTTTTCGTGATTTTTCGAATAGCTGTATCTTCGTTAAGAATCGTCAAATCAGAGTATTAAAAAAGAACTTTAAAGCTTGAAATTTCTATTTTGGGGACCTGAGACGTCCACAATCCGATCTTGAACCAACAGCCCAAGAATCTTGTCTTGTGTGATACCAGTTGATTCTACAGCAGGAATTAAAACCAGAAAAATTGAAATGTTTTATATTTAAAGTGAAATTTTTCTTACGGCTATTAGTACTTACCAAGTGATGAGAATATATAACTATTTATTAATTAATGTGACACTTATATACATTTATGGTTTATATATTTTTCACAACTCAATACATAAAATACACATTATTATTTTATAGTAATCATGACAAGTGATTTAGACTAGACTTGTGATTTGGAGTGTTATTCTTTTGAATTTTAGTTGCATGTTAATCGCTGTATGTAAATGATGGAAAAACGTGTTGAGTAGTCACTTTACATAATACTTGTAACAGTCTTAATAACGAATAGGACAATATGGTGAGTAGTCACATCATGTTGTGGGAGCGATTTTATCGCCGTGAAAATATAAATGTCTTAGAAAAATAAAAACGCGTGGCCCGAATTTTCGCAAATAGCTTAAAGTGAGCAAAACTGAAAGATTTGCATTGTATCAACCTACGATCTAAACTTTTATACAGTAGAGTCTGCCCAACTTCAATTGTGAGGTGCCCCAAATTCTAAGAATTAAATTTTGAGAGTATACAGCAGTAGATAAGCCCCTCTACTATTTTGAGAAAAAAATAGTGGGTAGTTAAAGTTGGAGGACAAAGAAGTTAGGGAAACTTCACTGTAATTTTAAACAACCAAGCACATGATTTAATCCGGAATTAAATGAAACTTCAAGGTAAATATGTTGTAAATTCATTTTAAGTTTGTTTAAAGAGTTAGCGCATGTACTTACAACTATTTTATTGGAATAAGCCGACCTCTGACGAACTTAACGCGTTTTTCAAGTGTTCGAATTGTCTTTCTCCTATTTCGTACTGTCTTGTACTTTACAATTAATATTTCAGTGACAAAAATCAATATGCCAAATAAAAAACCAAGAAATATAAATAAGTAAAAGCTTACTAAATTTTCAAATTCGATATCATCATATTCTGCACCTGCATTTTCAATTATTTCCTTAGCTTTGAACTTTTCAAAAATTTATTTTGATTGCTGCCGGTCCCATAAATTAAAAAGACCCATTTCTAGAAATTGCGAGGTTACTTTTTGAACTTTATCCTTGAGGACCCAATCTTTTTTTGCCCAATAAGATAAATACGTAGGATTCAATTTTTTTTGTGCCAAATGTAAGTTATAGTCATATGCAGCTTGTACTTGATAATTCATATCAGCCAGACAAGCATTAGAACTATGATTTAAAACTTTATCGTGACAAATTGACGGATGATAACTGAAGAATCGCAAGTATTTTTGATGCAAATTCCATGCTAATTTCTGTTCAAGCATGAAGTCTTTCATGTGCTTGGGGTAGTAAATATTGAACTTAAAGTCTCGCAAATCTTTTAGATTTTGGGGGTAAGATCGTTCAGGTTTAGTCGAGTAGGAAAAAATTTGACCTTGTATATCTGGAGTCACGACAAAAAACAACAAAGTTGTCATGATAAAAGTAACGCGAACCGGTAATTTATCTAACGGTGCGTCTATTCCCGAACCTACGGAAAGCCGAATGATATCCAAAAACCCAGTGCCATAATCACGACCATTGTGAATTACTATAATCACGAATGTTACTACTAAAATAAGAATTGTTATGCCAATAGTTTTAAAATTCAAAAATGCTTCAAAGTTTTCAATTGTCCGAACGATACTTTTGCGCTGAGTAAGAATCATATCGTAAGATTGATGATTCCAATTTATAAAATCAATGATAGATATATGTTTGAGCATACGAGAATTTAAAGCCATATCATAGATACTATTCATTAATCCCTTCAAATATCCAGATGCAGTATAATTACTCCAGTAACCTTTTTGATCATAGTATATGATGGGTGTGACATTTAAAGCAGAAAATAAGGTTTCCGCATAACTAACATCTTCAAATTTTCTATGCTTTCGTAAAGATTCAATATCGTATTTTTTACCACGCGTATAGTTTAAAAACGAATTACTAACAGCTTCTACTTTGTACCCATCCAGAGACTTTGTTTTGTCGTAGGTGAGACTTTTACAAGCTTCTGTGTCTGCAACAGAGAAAAATGTTGGTAGAATTAATGTAAATTTTGTGTTAAACCATTGTAATCTTTGCACATACCATTTATATAAGACTGTTTGTAGAGACTCCATCGATCCTCTGGTCTGTCGGTTGATTCCACTTCCACCCACGGCTCAGGAGCTCGGTTAGTAAAAGGGTTATATGTGTAAAGCATCATCGTGTCCTTGTCATCAGTTTCATAGCAGACATAGAAAGCTGAGATCAAATTCATTTTCCAAAGAACTTGGAGCATTTTCGAAGCGTTGCCACAAGACTTTGCATTGGTTCCAATGATGAAAAATAAAGAATTAATGCTCCATGTTGGCGATGACTTCAAAACATGTAACAGATTTTTCAATTGACTCGCTGAATTAGCGGAAAGAATATATGTCGGATAGGCGCAGTTGAATATCGAAATTTGTCTGGCTTTATAGTTGCGGTCAATGACGTTGACATTTGGATGATCAATGTCTCGTGAAAGTCCATAGATTGTGTCAACCAAATCAGCAGTAATGATGATTGGATTGGTGCGTCCAGAAAAGCAAAGACTTACCAGATCACTCTGTTGGAAAATCAAAAAATTGATCAATCCAATCAAATTAATGACAATTGTATTGTTTATTTTGAATAGTCTATCAATTAAACATTTTCTTTTGACAAATCAACATAGATATGTTAGTATTTTAAGTAAAGAGGTCATTCGAAAAATAATAGTGTACTGCACTACAAGGGTAGAAAGCATAAAATTTCTCCTCGCATTCGCATCGGGCATCATAATGCGCAGTTCGGGGATTAAAACTTTTGTCCGTGTGGTATGTAGTATTTTTCTTTACATCCGGTCCAAAGTACGGAAAAAATGCATTAATAAAAATCATGCCTGTTCCGACACTTGCGGACCAACAAAGTTGGTGTCAGATAGATACCACCAACTTAACGTCAACTTGCGGTCAAGTGCTGAATTTTTAATTGTTAGCATCAAGTTGGCTACAAGTTTCTGAGAAAAAAAAGACCAATCTACGGCCGCAATTTGTCGCCCAATTTCTTAAGAAACTTGTCGTCAACTTATTAATGTGAAAAAATTTCAGAAGCAGTTTTTGTTGACAACTTGGTCAACAAGTTGACACCAACCGAGTGCATTTCCAAGACTTGCTGCCAACTTGGTGACAAGCTGCGGAAGTAAATTGCGGGAAAGTTGAGATCAACTTGGCTATCAGGGGTGCTTTCTCAGAAAGTAGTTGACTTCCAGCAGTTACGGTTGACTTAACATCAAGTTGGTGGTTATTCTTCACTAAATAACAATTGTAAGCAAATTGACGATAATCTACGGCCCCAACTTGAATACAAATTAACAATCAAACTTGTAGTTAAATTTCCTTTCATTTTTACTAAATTTGACTGAAATACTTGTACAGCAAGTTTTGACGTCTATTTGCAGAGTAACTTATACGTAACTAACAGGGAATAGCTTGCTTTGTCAACTCTTTCCGTCAAGATTACTTCAAATTGTTGACGATTGGGTTACGGTGACGCCCTGATGCGAATTTTCCAGACTTTTCTCTGAAAAACTCTGAAAAAGTCTTTAGAACTTAAGATAAGTATTTTTTAGAGTTTTTCAGAGAAAAGTCCGAAAAATTTTCACCAGACCGTAGATTAAGGAAACTACGTATGCTTACAATAGCTTTTTCGCGTATATTCAAATTGAATAAATGAATCCTTATCGTAACTAAAACTTATGTTAGTATCTCAGTAATACTGTAGATCATCAATTGAATAAAAATGTATTCTTGAAACAGACAATCGTATTGTTATAATAAGTAACTAAATCGTTAATTTAACAATACGCCGTTTAAGGATACGTTGAATAGTTGAGGAGCTGATTTTCAAAAGGGTATCTTTTCATATTTTACAAAAGCAGTTTTTTGAATTTTTAAATATTAATTACATCGAGAATTACAAAGATTCTTAAATGAAAATCGAATTGTAGCTTCATAACCGATAGCACTTTATAGCAAAATTAAAAAAGTTCGATAAAAATATTTAGAATTGAAGATAACCAGTTTTTTGTTTTGATTAATCAAAAATGAAAAGATACCCTTTTGAAAATCAGCTCCTCAACTATTCAACGTATCCTTAAACGGCGTATTGTTAAATTAACGATTTAGTTACTTATTATAACAATACGATTGTCTGTTTCAAGAATACATTTTTATTCAATTGATGATCTACAGTATTACTGAGATACTAACATAAGTTTTAGTTACGATAAGGATTCATTTATTCAATTTGAATATACGCGAAAAAGCTATTGTAAGCATACGTAGTTTCCTTAATCTACGGTCTGGTGAAAATTTTTCGGACTTTTCTCTGAAAAACTCTAAAAAATACTTATCTTAAGTTCTAAAGACTTTTTCAGAGTTTTTCAGAGAAAAGTCTGGAAAATTCGCATCAGGGCGTCACCGTAACCCAATCGTCAACAATTTGAAGTAATCTTGACGGAAAGAGTTGACAAAGCAAGCTATTCCCTGTTAGTTACGTATAAGTTACTCTGCAAATAGACGTCAAAACTTGCTGTACAAGTATTTCAGTCAAATTTAGTAAAAATGAAAGGAAATTTAACTACAAGTTTGATTGTTAATTTGTATTCAAGTTGGGGCCGTAGATTATCGTCAATTTGCTTACAATTGTTATTTAGTGAAGAATAACCACCAACTTGATGTTAAGTCAACCGTAACTGCTGGAAGTCAACTACTTTCTGAGAAAGCACCCCTGATAGCCAAGTTGATCTCAACTTTCCCGCAATTTACTTCCGCAGCTTGTCACCAAGTTGGCAGCAAGTCTTGGAAATGCACTCGGTTGGTGTCAACTTGTTGACCAAGTTGTCAACAAAAACTGCTTCTGAAATTTTTTCACATTAATAAGTTGACGACAAGTTTCTTAAGAAATTGGGCGACAAATTGCGGCCGTAGATTGGTCTTTTTTTTCTCAGAAACTTGTAGCCAACTTGATGCTAACAATTAAAAATTCAGCACTTGACCGCAAGTTGACGTTAAGTTGGTGGTATCTATCTGACACCAACTTTGTTGGTCTGAAACTCTTGCTATCACCCTGATAGCCAGCGCTTTCTCAGTAAGTGTTGACTTTAAAGCTGAGATCAAATTCATTTTCCAAAGAACTTGGAGCATTTTCGAAGCGTTGCCACAAGACTTTGCATTGGTTCCAATGATGAAAAATACTGAATTAATGCTCCATGTTGGCGATGACTTCAAAACATGTAACAGATTTTTAAATTGACTCGCTGAATTAGCGGAAAGAATATATGTCGGATAGGCGCAGTTGAATATCGAAACTTGTCTGGCTTTATAGTTGCGGTCAATGACGTTGACATTTGGATGATCAATGTCTCGTGAAAGTCCATAGATTGTGTCAACCAAATCAGCAGTAATGATGATTGGATTGGTGCGTCCAGAAAAGCAAAGACTTACCAGATCACTCTGTTGGAAAATCAAAAAATTGATCAATCCAATCAAATTAATGACAATTGTATTGTTTATTTTGAATAGTCTATCAATTAAACATTTTCTTTTGACAAATCAACATAGATATGTTAGTATTTTAAGTAAAGAGGTCATTCGAAAAATAATAGTGTACTGCACTACAAGGGTAGAAAGCATAAAATTTCTCCTCGCATTCGCATCGGGCATCATAATGCGCAGTTCGGGGATTAAAACTTTTGTCCGTGTGGTATGTAGTATTTTTCTTTACATCCGGTCCAAAGTACGGAAAAAATGCATTAATAAAAATCATGCCTGTTCCGACACTTGCGACACGATTTATTAGCATCCCAGGGGAGATGAAAGTGGTTAGCATAAAAATTTGCTATTTGCTATCAATTTGTTGTATTTATCACAAATTTGAGATTAAATATATGAGAATTACTTAAAAAAAAAAAAAAAAAAAAAAAAAAT